>JAKSZP010012705.1:0-23336 GCA_022478985.1 Massospora cicadina
CAACAGGCCAGAATTAATAGCAATACTTGTTGCGTTTGATCTGGAAAAACTGATGGGGATCTCAAAAGGACAGAAGAATCAAGTCCTTAAACTTTTTAAACAATATTTCAGAGTGTTCATGCAAGAAATTAAGATCTTGGGTGCGCCAAAAAATAGTTCAGAAGGTCAAGATCAGAGATCAACTGCCAACTTGTATTGACTAATATTCATTTTTGAAAAGAGAGGAAATAGTTGCCAATGAATTTAATAAGCTACTTGATCATGGGTTGTTGGTCCCATTGTCAAGCCCCTTGATAAATTCCAATTTTAATTGTAAAAAATACTGACAGATTAACTGGGGTGCTATAGACCATAATCAGTTGAATAAAATAATGAAAAACGACTTATAACCACTTCCATGTATTGACAATGCTATTGATTGCTTGGTTAAGGCTCAATTTTTTTAGGTGACAAATCTCATATCCGGGTACTGGAAAATTGACCTTCCTGAAAGGAACTAAAAAAATGTGCAATTATTACTTAAATGGCTTATATCAGCTGACGCAAACGCCCTAAGGACTTTGTAATGTGCTGTCGTCATTTTAACAATACATGGATACCATGTTAGGCGATCTGAAGTTTTTGTGAATTCTTTTCTAATTAGATGATATTAATGTCTTTTGCCACACCTTTGCAGATCACCGTGAGTATTTAGAAAAAGTCCTCACAACTAAACAATAGAAAAATTAAAAATAAAGCTGCAGAAATTCAACTTCTTCATAAATGTTATCAATCTCTGGGGTTTGTTGTTTTTGCTAATGGTCTGCATCCTCAAAAACCCAAGATTGAGGCAATTTGGGACATGTCCCAACTGATGGTTCACATGTGTAGGTATTTTTAGGGATGGTTGACCATAATCGCCAATTCATTAAGAAGTTTGCTATTATCACTGAGCCTCTTTTACAGTTTTTCAAAAACCCCAGAAAGGGTTTGTTATAAATTTAGCAATATGTAAAGAATACGCCAAAGAGTTTTGCACAGGTTCAAGCCCACTAAGCAATAGGGCATATTATATGGAGGTCATCAGTACTCAGAACACAATTTAAACAAATCTAATATAATAAATAGGAGCAATTGCCCCGACAACACTATTTTATTTTAATGTAATGTTTTCAGCAGATGCTTGATGCTCTGATCTCATTTCCTTACTAACAATCCTCCCGCTTAAATCTTCTCATATCGCTTCAATTAGTGACTTTGATCAATACTGGCCCTTTTGCTTATATTATTCATTTATGACATACTCTCATTGGTTCTGAAAGAGTCTAATATTCCAAAAATTACAATCTTCTTAGTTTGAGGCGATTTTTTCATTATTCATTGTACATCAACATCGCCTTATTGCCTTATTTTGGAGGAGATCCAATATTATCCTTTTCAATCTAATATCACCTCATCTTAAGGTGCTCAAATAATTGCAATGTATAATCATTGTCAGCGGACTCTAGCCAATTCGCCTATCGCTATTTAGGGCTTATCATCTATTCATAGCATAATCGCAACATTATCCCCTTGACTGAAATTAAGTATCCTAATATTTATATGCCTGGAGGAATTTTTCATGCACTCAGTTAATAATCTGACCACTCGCGGGGTCCTTGATGTTATAGGCGTTAACACCTTTTTTCTCTATAACTTCAAATGGACCAACACAGATACTAGCCAATTTGTGCTTCTGACCAACCCATGTTGGTAATGGGAAAGACCCATGCCCCCATCTTAAAACTGAGCTAGCACACTATGCCATACCTGATTGTCATCATGATTCTTAACCTCCTTAGCTAAGCTAAAAAAGTACAGTTTGGTTTGCAATTTGTTAACTTGTCAGCTAAGGTCATCAAATAATGTTGGGGGATCCATTTCACCGGTATCTTATACACATGCATAGAGCAGTGCTGGAAGAGCAGGGTTTCATCCATACAATAATTGAAAGGGGCTCTTCCTCATGATGGAATGATAGCTAATGGTAAAAGCAAAGATGGCGGCGGACAGGAGGGAACTCCAATTTAAAGGTATATCCGCTACCAGTTTATGTAGTATGTTTACTAAAGTCCCATTAACTCTCTCAACCTATCACATTAGACACAGGGTGGCATGGGGTCATTAGAATCCTACAGATGGTCATAAGCTTGTTCAGCTTTGGAAGTATGTAGGAAGTGAAGTTAGTTTCATTATTGGTAAGGAGGAACTGAGGAAAGCCATGTTGCTGGATAATACATTATATTATAAACTTGGCCACTGTGACCACCCCCAAGTACCATATCACCCTTGCTTCAACCCACCTGTTCAAGTGGTCAATCGCTACCAGGATATACTTAGACCAGTCAGATCTGGTGGCAGAGGGCCAACGACATCAAGTGAAACTGTACGCCAATCAAAATGGAGTTTCACTAGATGATATGAAGTTTTCTGGCGGAATGGCTTTTCACTTGGCACTGGTTGCGGCAGGATATGGTAACAAACATGTCAAAGTTCATGCTTTCTAAAAATGCCAAAGGCGCAACAATTCCATCATCTTGCACATGCCCCATGTCCAACTACCTTATGCGCGCTCATGATAATGCTAGGCCGTGCTGAGGGTCATGGAAGTTCACCGTTTAGTCTCCAATCTGTTTGTACAACTCCCCATTATGCTGGAAGGTATTGGCTCACATTTCATTTAATGCCTTTATGACTTGAGTCTGCTCATCATCATACTTTCTGCTGAGCTTCTTATATTAAATTATGTCACTCAGATCTGCTGTAACTGCAATTGTTGCTAATTCAACAATTAATCAGCATTCTGGTGTTTTTCTCCATGTCTGTGGAGGATCTCAAAGTCATATGCCTGCAGTTTAAGGCCCATTGGACTAGACGCCCTTCAGGCTCCTTGAGGTTCTGCAACTAACATAACGACGCATGATCCATTATGACCTTAGACTTTATCCCATGAAAGTAGAACCTAAATTTCTTATAAGCATAGATTACTGCTAAGCACTCTCACTCAGTCACAGTATAATTATGTTTATGGCAATTCAAGCTTTGGCTGCAGTACGCCACTGGGTGCTCCTCTCCCTCCTCATCTTTTTGGGATAGGACCGCCCCTACAGCAGAAAGGGACACATCCATCTATCTGATGAATCTTTATCAAAGTAAAGATAGCATAGCACTGGCGCAATGATCAGCACATTATGAAGTGTGTCAAAGGAGCATTGATGGCTTTTCATCCATTGTAACGCAGCATCCTTCTTTAATAACTCAAACAGTGGACCTCCAATACAACTAAAGTTGTGTATAAAGCGGTGGTAGTAGCCAAACATCCCTAAAAGACTTGTATATTGCGCTTACTGGTTGTCGTAATCATCTTTCAGATAGCCTCCACCTTGGATGGTTGGGGATTTAGCCCGATTGCATCTACCACAAACCCAAGGTAGTTCAGTTGGTCTTTAGTGAAGTGGCATTTAATTGGCTTGATTTTGATGTTGGCCTTCATAAGCCATCGTAAGACCTCCTCCAGATGGGTAAGATGCTAAGAAAATGTACGCAAAAAGACATGGATAATGTTGAAGTATATGAGGATGCATAACAGCTTCAGGTCATCAATAATGGTGTCCATGGCCCGTTGTAATGTAGCCAGGGCATTGCACAGCCCTTGTAGCATTTAGGCTGGTTGGAAAAGCCCTTGGACGTGATAATGGCGCATTTCTCCTGGAACACCATTGGCTACTTGATTTGCTAGTAACCAGATATGAAACCCATCACTGAGAAGTAATGACTCCTCCCAACTGATCCAGGACATTGTCAATTCACAGCAAAGGGTATGAGTCAATTTTGGTAACGCTTTTGAGCTTCTGGTAGTCTATTACTACTCAGTTGTTACTGTCCTTCTTTTTGACAATTAGAACGTGTGAAGCCCATGGACCCTTGGAGGGTTCAAGAATCCCTTGCTCCAGAAGCTTTTCAATTTCCCAGTAACTACTTCTTCAGCTGCCCTTGATTGGCAGATTGGCCAAGACCTTATAGGAGGGTGATCCACAGTGTCCACTTAATGGACCACCCCCTGAGCGCACCCTAGGTCATGATCATATGCAGCAAAAATCTCCTTCTTTTTCAGGTAAAGATATCACTTGGTTTTTCTGTTCTTCCAATAACCCAACTAAGTTTTTGCATGGTACCACCATCATTGTGCCAGAAGACAAATCAGTTGTAACTTAAATTTATCCAGTAAGCCCAAACTCATAAACCTAAGACCCTCCTCAACAGGGGTCAAGTGTAGATATTCCACTATTTGATGTCAGTGGATGTGAAAATGGTTCCATTTTGTAGATTTGCAAGTAGAACCTTGATATCTCCATGTCCTGGTAGTATAATGCCTGGAGCCACGTGGGGCTCAAGCCGTGATTGCTGATAAGGACCAATAACTTCCCCATAGAGTCTTTCTGGAACTTCTTTCTCCAACTCAGTGTTTAGTATTACTTGATGACTGGAAGGAATGGATATAGGCCTGGAAGCTCAGAGAGGCAATCCTTGGCACTTGTATATCATATTAACAAATCCTGGTTCTTGCTCTTTAGTCAATAATAGCAAACTGGAAGCACCCCATAAATATAAGCAAGGTTGACTTGTCTCATATACACTGGATCCTTTAGCACTCCACTGGAGGTAAAATAAGTTTATGATCCGCTGTCCCAGATTTTTGAACATCACCTCCATCATGTCAATGACAGCAACAAAGTGTCACATAAAGGTGGTTCCAATTAACATGTTGTAATTATTAATTGGCAACACTATTGACAGGGCTACAATGACATTTGACCCAAACCACAAAGGTAGCGCACTGTATGCTCCCTCAGAGACCGTGTTTTCGCTCCATCAGTCCCATACATCATACAATGATCTACATCAGGCTTTGATGTCAACTTGGCCACCAACTTAGTTGAAACTCTGTTGAAAGGGGAATCTGTATCCATTATAGCGCAAACTCTATTTTTTGCTACAAAAGTGTCACAGTACGTACATTCTGAATATTATGCATCTTGACTGGGTACTTCATGGGCAGATAATATAAATGTTCCCAAGAAAACTTGCAATCCTCTCACCAACTCTAGGGTGTCTTTAATAATAGCATTCACACGGAAGGCAACATCTACTCCTCTCAGGGAAAGCGCATCTGCAGACAGTTTAGTTTGTCTGAAGCATTTTGTTCAATCGTTGACATGCGTATGGATTTGGGTGCCCCAGTGATCCTTTATTCGTCATGTCATTGGCTTGTGCTTGTGTCAGTACATTTACTCCCCCAACCGGCTGCTGATATAAGAATGTATCATCTTACTGGGGGGCTTCCGCTGCATATACTTCAGTAGATTCAAGTGGGACGTTTCTATTTGAGATAGTGGAGGTAGAGAGTCCCGTCTCTACTCCACTCTGACTTTCTCATGTCGCTTTGATCCTGCTGTACATAGTGGACCTGTCAGTTGAAGCAACCTCGCGCCAGGTGTCCAGGGTGACAAAATTCAGATAATTTATCCCATAGGTCCTGCGTCCTTGAATATTGTAAGTTGGAACATGCGAAAATTGTACAGAAGGTGATCAATGTAAACAGGACCATGACATTAGAATGATGGCTGATGGTCAGCGTAAGTAGGCCCAGGGCGGTAGTTAGACAGAGGACAATAGGCAGGTATGGGGCGGACATTCAACTGCTGAGGATAACTTGGTGGAATATTAACTGAACAGGCAAATTTCCCTGAGTAAGATGGTTTAGCAATGGTAGTGGAAAGGTTTCGCTCTGTATTGGGTGGAGCAAAGTTGACAGATATACAGCACAAGAACTGAACAATTATAAGTAAGGGTACATCTTCATCCAACATTGGGTCATGGAGTTGTACAGCTCACGGTATGGCTTCATGGTGGAGGTTATCACAATGCAAACATCAGATTTGGATAAAAATCCCTGCCCCAATCAACATGTGGGATTATGCCATGAATTGATCAGCAAACATGGTGAGAGTCTCATTATGCTGAAACCTGATGGTTAAAAATTTATAATTCTGCTGTGACATCTTTGCGGTACCCCAAAAAACCACAACATAGTACCCTTACTTCTTAATATATAATGGAACTGCTTTGAAGATAACAGGTGACTTGGTCGGCACTTACAACATCCAAGGTAGATATAAGAAGTTTTGCTTTCTGCTAGTAAGAGGCTCCTTATGTTGCAAACACAAATCACTTAATGAACTATGAATATTCCCATCGTGATTGAACAGAGGCAACTTATCACTAAAATCTTCCTGAAAAGCTTATCTTTTCTTTTGAGCACAGCATCTAAGGCAAGTTTAAATCCGCATATTTGACTGGTTTAGTATATTGCAAAGATCCCTGGGCCATGCATGGCGGACGCAACATGGCTAACAACTGGAGATCTAATTTGTGTAATTGATCAATGGGCCCCCTGTAGTGAGTACCACTGTTATAAATTTGGCAGTACCCTGGAGATATGCCAAAGGTGTTTTGCGTAGGTTAGCCCACTGAGCAATAGGACTGATGATATGACAATCGTTGTCCTTGAAAAAACAGAATAAACTTTTTAATAAATATTGAGTAATTTCTCCCATTATACTCTTAAATTGAATATAATAAATAAGGAGGATCATTGCTGATCCGCTTGCTCTAAACTATTACAAACCTCCTCCTTCAATTTTCTCATCTCGCTGATATCTCAGCAACTTCAGATGATACCAATTCCTTGGATTAGTAATTTGTTTGGCCATATCTCATTGTCTCTAGCAAATCTTCATTCATTAAATTCACAATCTCCTATTTTGTGGCGATTTACCAACTATCCTTTATACATCAAAATCTCCTAATTGCTCAATTGAAAGAGATATAATATTAATCAATTTAACCCAATATCGCCTCATCCTAAGGCACTTTAATATTTGTACTCATGATCAAACTTGGCGGATTCTGCTCATTCCACTGTAACAACTTAGGTTTTGTTGTCCAGTCATATTAGAATTGCAACAATTACCAAGAGAGTGATGTTCAAAATTATTAATTAATGGATTCAAATTTTGGAATCATTCCCTACTATCACGGTTCACTTAGAAGCCCTCCTTTCAAAACCTAAGACCTGAAAGCCTGCTAATGATAGAATGTTGAGATATCTTTTTACCTAGTTTCCCTAGTAGTTTAGTTGAATAATGATTGAAAACTCTCCTTATAGTTATTGAAATAAATTAGATAACATTTGGACAAGAATTACCTGGGTTGAGCCTTTCCAACACTCCACCAATGTTCCCACCCATAATCCCTTGAAACCAGAGGTGCCTTGTGGACTGTGGCTGTCCTTGTGAGGATTGTCGTACCCACAAAGGAAGTAGGTCTTTCCTTAACACACTAGATTCCTAACATTAAGCCAACCAGGGAACAGATATCCCCAAATATTATAAGAGAAAACTGAAATAACAAAATACAATTAAAATTTGTCAAAACAAGACAAACATATCACTCAACCTGACATAAAAAAGATAAAATAATCCAACCAGGATGAAAGCTGTAAACTGCTATCCAACCATGGCGGAGAGGGATAGGGAATTGGATGCGTCTATATTGGAATGGACATAGGCACACCTGGATAGGACATAATCAGAAAGCAAAGTTGTGGGAGCATCAGTGGAGTGAGGTTTAAGGAGTACAAAAGGAGGATTATAGTTTACAACTGAGATGTGAAAAGGGTTATGATATAATTGGTAGGGTGATAGTTTTGCCTAGATCCGGACACTATTGTGAAGTGGTAAAATTTTTTTGTGTAATAGGAAGAGTTTTAGTCCTGAGTAAAACAGTGCTTTTTAAGATAAATTTTGAGATTAACTAATTTGGTTTTTTGAACCCTGTTGATTTCAGAATTTGCAGTTTGTGGAAAATCATAGGGGAAGTAACAGGGAATAAACCATGCTTCATATTGCAAACTGATTTCAAAGCTGCAATATAGAGTTGCAATTATCAGGTTAGGTGACTGTGGCTAGGGCAAGTTGATAGTCTCCCAGAAATGTTTCAGCATTAGTTTTAGGGATTCAATACTTAGAATGTTTTGTGTATAAAAATTTAGTATTCAAAAATTTATCAAGCTTATTTTTTGGCTAAGGTTGGGAAATATTAACCATCCCAGTAACCTCATAAATAATGCCCATGTAATTTTTGTTTTTAATGGGGATGTCAGCATAAAGTTGATTTTTGGGTAAGTGATTGAGTTGAGGTTTGGGTGCAAATGAGGGACCAAGCATCCTCTCAATTGAACAGACTAAATCAACATTGATAGTAATCGGGGAACTTTGGCGGCACATATCTCAGGTGGCCTGATGAACAAGTGGGCTGGGTAGGTTGGGGCAACAAGGATCATCAGTCATATGATTGCAGTGCGGTGGTGAGGTTAGGGATGGTAGTAGGATTGATGTTTTTTTAAAAAAACTTTTTAGAGTGGTCTAATTCTGTAAAGTTACAGTACCCATCTATTAAGCTGATTAGAACCCTACATCCCTTTAAAACTTTTAAGGGGTTGTCCTTAGGATATTTCCCTTACCTATCTTTCTGATCTAGGTCTTATCCTGGATGAGAGATGGGTTGCAGAACTACCACCTTGTTTGCCCCCTCAACCCCAAGTGCAGCTCTTCAAGCTACTCCAACTATCAATCAGAATCAGTAGAACACTATTTGCAGGAAATAAACTAGTCTTGTATTGATTTGAGAATATCTCCTAATATGATTGTTTCATGAGCTATATCTTATCAAACAGAGGGCACCCACCAGGGCGCCCTCAATTGTAAAAATTGATAGCTGGTGTATCTCCAGGTGTAACAGTTTTAGATAACAAATATTGCCAAGGTTCAACCTTAAGTGCAAAATCTAACAAACTTTATTTCATCCAGTAATTTTGGGTAACAGGAATGTAAAATATGAGTCTTTGTATGAGGATTTATCCTAGCCAAAATTCTAGCCAATTAAATTCAACTGATACCCATTATCAAATTAATAAAACCCCTAAAGTAAACCCATCAAGAATAATTATTTCAAATTAGGCTATCATTGTTGACCCAAGCCTCCTTTTATCAGCTTAACCTCTAAAAGCCAGCACCTTTTCTATGGTAGGGTGTTGTTTATTGTTAAACTATATTTGCAATGAAATTTTTTTTGTTGAAAGGCTTTAATTAGATAGTTATTTTTGTTAAATTAATACAAGCCTTAACAGTTCCTGTTTTTACAAAGTTGAAGCTACCTGAAATTTTCACTTATTTCCATTAATGAAAGTTAAGCTCCTAGTTGCAATTTCAACCCTAAATGCTAAAGAAAGCCTCTCCAATGTGACGGTTGAGGTCTATCCTCAGCATCACATTGCCCTGATCTTTGGTAAGACAGGGCAGGCTGTGTCTGGATGTATGGAGGAGGAGGGGGCGTTGGTCCTGGCAAGGACGCCTAAGGGGCAGGAGCTTGAAGGAGGCCAAGGAGCAAGATAGGCGTCCAAGTCGAGGAAAAATGGGAATCAAGTAACATGGGTAGTTTCGAGATTTGATTTGGATTCAAATTAAGAATGGAATGGAACAGGTGCTTGGAAGTTTCGCGGTTCATTTGGGATTCGAAATGGAACTGGCGCGGAACTGTTGAGGATTGGAACTGGCACAGAACCATTGAGTGAGGATTCCGCGATCCTGCTGTAAGGTTTACACCAAGCATCAGTCAGATTAGCACCATAAGCTTGTGTTATATTTTATATTAGCTTTTAGCATGTGTATATAGGGAAGGAACTGGGAGCTGGAGGCTTCTCAGTTCTGTTTTCTATCAACCTGGCCCAATATTAAATAAAAGAACTTAAAATTCATATGTTTATACTTTGAGTTTATTTTAAAGATATTGCCTAACTGCAGCCATGTTTGGCTTGAATCAACAAGAATTGGACTTTGAGAGTGAGCTTGGGAGAGCTATTGCCTCCCTTTATACCTTGTCTTGGAGTCAAGGCATGTTGCTGGGGTTAAGTATACTTGCAACTGTCTTCCAGGGGTGCTTGTCCAATCTTGTAGCGCGCGCACAAGGAGAGTAGTATCAGGAGCCCTGTCAGCCCTATGGTCTGTAACATGGATTCTGTTGCCCAACTCATTTGTGGCTCATTGGAAGGAGCCAGTGCGTTACATCCAAGATGACAAGGAACCTTTCCCCTTTTCATCCACATCATTTTGATGAGGCGTGGCTGAGTAGTGTGTTCCTGCTGTTGTGGCTGCTTAAGCTCCCACATTTACAAACAAGTTTTCTCTTGGTATGCACCTATTCCTAAAATTTCAAGCAGAGGGGACAAATCTGTCTACTATAGTCCACACGAGCCCAGAAGAAAAAGTCTAGTGCCATGGCAATATTATTATAGGGGATCTGTTGGGCAGTAGTGGGGTGGTGGGGGAGATGGTAGAAGTGGTACAGGGTGCTGCAAGGTTCTCCACACTATATGGTTCAGTGAAATGAAGGCTGGGGTTGGTGCCATAGGATGAAAGTCCTGGCATCGGCTTATCATATAAAGTTTTGAGTGGGAGATTTGAAGGGATGTTCACAAATGATACATCAGTGTGGTGTTAATGGGTAGGTGAGTGTGAGTTGTGGAAATGTGAGTATTTTTATACTAATGGAGTTGCCCCTGCTGCAGCAGCATTCTCCTCAGAGGGGATACTTATGTTGCTTAGCCCACAAAGGGGCAGAAGCCAATAAAGCTAACTGGTGCAAAAGTGGCAGTTGGTGAGATCAATTATTACTTTGTCAGCATATAGGGATAAACACCTGTAGTCAACTCAAAGACAAAGTTGAATGTTCAATTTAGAGAAGGCAAGAGGGAAGGGAAAAATAGGTGGTTTCATGTGGGATGGAAAGATAAGTACTTTAGGGGGACACAGCAGTCAGTTGAGTTTGGCAAACTGTATAAACCAATCTGAATGCTTTTCTGGCAAGCCATAAAATGCTGGGGGAGATTTGCTACTGCTCCATACTGGAGAAGCAGGAAGTGGGTCTGAGGACATCAATCAAATGGTGGTATAGTAAGTCAGAGTTGGATAAGTTTACTTTTTACAATAAAATTCTCAAGATTAGGAATAAGTGAAAATGAAAAACCTTAAAGTAGGTTTATATGTAATCCAATTTGGATTAGTAAATGAAACTAATTTTAGATTTAATGATTTAACATAGCAAAAGAAAAATAAATTGGGTTTAAGTATAGACTGTTCTAGCAGAGATATAAAGCAAATCAAAGTTGTTATAACAAACTAAAATGGTTGATATTAGATCAAATGACTTGTGCTTACAAGGCACAAAGCATTTAGGGAGGATACCACAGTGGTAGAGTATGGACTCTCTACCACTGCCTCCCGAGTTCAATCCCAGTAATGGACTTTGAGTAGGGGACGATTTTGACTGTGTTAGCGTTGCGCACCAATGCCCCAAACTGAGTTAGCAAATAGCAAAGGCGGTCCATGGAGTTCCCAGCCTATCATATGCCGCGCATGGAGGTTTTCTGGGTTTTATCCTCCTTTCCCATTTTCTTCACATTCCTAATCAGTGCGGTATTGTCCCCAGGTTGGCCCACCTCAAATAAAATTAAAAGAGGCACAAAGCAGTCAGTGGTGCAAGGTGTAATGATGGAACTAGGGTAGCTATACCTAAATGTTGGTAAATACTTCTGGCTGGAGTAAATGACTACCTCACCTAAGAGTAATAACTTCAGGAAGGTTGACCAGTTGAATATTTGATCTTTTGCCACACTCAGTTAAATTATTGAATTGAATAACCAGATTAGAAAACAGTGATAGAGTAGCCCAAAAAATGATATGGTGACTACAGATTGCCATGAGAATTAGAACAATACTGTAGTATGAAAAGTTAGATTAATGATGGGTGTGACTGATCTGAAGAAGCATATAAAGGAGTGGTGGTTGGAATAAAAGTACATATTTAATTTAAGCTTTTTTCTCAATTTGGATTTTTAAAAAAAAATCTACCAGAGGAAAAAATTATTAAAGTTTTACCTTATGGTAAAAAACTTAAGTGCATGATATATGCCTTATGGCTGAAGGTTGGTAGAAACTTACCATCTAGTACTAAAAAAGGTTGGTAGAAACTTTCTTAACATTTTATCTACTGTTATGATATGATACTATTATTGTGTTTGTCATTTTATTTTTAAAAGAATAATACCTTAGATGGTTAGATTACTTTAGTAATGATTTGATTAGCCTAACTAAAGCTTTATATGACAGCAGGCAAATAGCTGGTAGATAGATTCAAATTTATCTAATTCATATTAAATTAGGTAGCATTTTAGTTGAGGTGGTTTAGGAAATCATCTTATAAATAAATCATTATAAATGCATATTTATTTCAACACCTACTCCTAGACTATTTACCAATCTCAGATAAACTTGACAAAAAATATTATATCAAATATATATAAAATTGTTCAGTTTACTTAATTAGTCTAAAGTTTCAGGTATAAGGTAGCAGTTTTTAGTTATAGTTTTATTTAGTTGATTATGGTAGTTAATTATATGGTAAACTTTCAGACATCTATTTATATTACCTCATTTTATTTATTTGGTTGATTTAATTGGCCAATATATAGTAAATTTACTGATCACCATCTACAATAATTAATTTTAGATCTAGTTGATTTAATTGGTCAATTTATACTAAATTTATTGATCGCCATCTACAATAATTCATTTTATTTCTAATTTATTTTATTGGTCAACCTATGCATAAACAATCCACACACATAATCATTTAAGCTCATCAGGTATGATCTCATACTTTGAACTTACCCCCCAGCCATAGGACATATATCATGTCAAAAGTTATAATAATTTCGACTTATTATTAGAACAAGGGTTGATTGGTCCCAATGAATCTCAGGCTTTTTAATTTTAAAGATTTAAGGTAAACACTTATGGATTTGGAGAAATAGTGGAAACCATCTATTCCACATCCCATTCCGCGTTAAAATCCCGCAAGGTCCGAACACTGAAGTCTCTGGCCTCTATGAGAGGTTTAATCGCCTCAACGAAGGAGATGAGAATCCCTAATGAGGTGCATCCTACGTCACTCACGACAACTCCATTTGGGGTGGAGACAAAAATGGGGATGGGCTGTTTTAAACGTTTCATGGTGTGATGGAGTTCATGGGAAAGGTTATCGAGTGCGACGGAGTAGAATTCATAAGTACGATTTTTATACTCGTTATAGATCTTTCGATTCTCTTCCCTGTTATCAAGTTTCCTGTAGAGAAGGTAGTAGAAGTTGAGGCTGAAGGCATAATCCCACTTATCAAATCCGATGCCAGCTGGGATTTGGTACACTTTATAATCGGTTATCAGCTCATTAGCCATCTTTTGTACTCGAGTCACCAGTTCGAGCATGGCTTTTGAGTAAAGACTCTGCTTGCCGGGTCCTTCATTATCTTCCTTGCATTTGACGAACTGTTGGCGCATGTGGGTAACTGAAACCTCGCTGGCTAGTTCCTTTAGAGGAATGTTACCAAACATAGTCGTTTCGTTATTGGCTGCTCTAATGATACCAATAAAGGCCAATGTCATAAAACATATAAATCTCATGGTGAAAAATTGCTGAATTACTTACTCAGTACTCATATTTATAGTGGTTGGAAATGGAATTGTCTAATGGAATTAAGTTCGGATCAGAAGTTTATAGATTTTAAGAAGTTGCAAAAATAATAGTTTACACTTGCTTATTGCAACTATTTCCGCCACCAATTATCGAATCAAACTTAGCTTAGCCAAATGGTTTGATATTAATGGCTAATATTTTGACATTTGCATATCCACATTAAGTAATTAAAAATCTGGTATTACAATTCATCGGATTGAACAAATAATGTGTACTATACCTTCGCTTCAAATCAAAGCTTAAACAAAATATATAATTGACATGTATGTCTTATCGCTGGGGATAAAATCAAAAACCGAGGTATGAAATGATGTCATAATGTGATTAGCCTACAGTATTGTAGATGGCGATTAGTAAGTTTACTGTATTTCGGAAACAATTAAATCACCTGATTATATAGATTAAATGAAGTATTGAAGGAGGCCTTAGTAAGTTTACTATATAATAATCAAACCAACCAAATTAACTATATGAATAGATTAAATTAAGTATTGGAGATGGCCATTAGTAAGTTTAGTATGTAATTGCACAAATCAAATTGATTAAGGAAATAAAATATATTAAGTATTTTAGATGGTCATTTTTAATCTTAG
This sequence comes from Massospora cicadina, assembly GCA_022478985.1. Classification (NCBI taxonomy): domain Eukaryota; kingdom Fungi; phylum Entomophthoromycota; class Entomophthoromycetes; order Entomophthorales; family Entomophthoraceae; genus Massospora; species Massospora cicadina. The sequence goes on from JAKSZP010012705.1 coordinate 14,322, forward strand.
TATGATATTGATCCATCAAATCAACTAATTGGATAGGTTAGATTAAGTATTGCAGATGGCCATTGTTAATTTTGGTATATGATAAGACCAATTAAATTAAGGGAAACAATCTACCTCTTACACAAAATCTTTCTGCCTATTAAACCAACAAAATACTAAACCACTTAACCGAGATATAATAATTTAGATTTATAGTAAATATACCAATTTTATATCTTATATATGGCTTGTCAAGAGAGTGTTTGAAAACCCGCTCATTCCTGGAGAATTGGTGGGGAATGGTACACCACACCACCAGAGAACAACCTGCTTTAAAACAGGTAAGAGTACCCCATGGATGGTGCTAGTACCAAAAGGACCTAAGATGAGGGTCTAGATCATTATATAAATGATGAGACGACCTAGAAAGGTAAGGATTTTGTTGGACACTAGAGAGGAGTCCATTACCAAGTGCAAATCATAATCCAGGTTCCTTGGGGCTTCTTTTAATAGATGATCAGGCTTTTCCAGAGTTAAAAGAGACTTTTTAGATAATTCAGATAAAATAAAATGTGCTATATTATTTGAGACCTTCTTGAGGAGGTCTGCACACAGGTCAGACCAAGGGACTACTTGATAAAAGGGAAACTAAATGGTTTTATTAAAACAAGTAGTCCAACAAATAAGGTTGGCCTCAGAAAATCATTATTAAACAATTGGGATGCTCATCATCCATCAGGCGGGGCACTGCACCCAATTGAACCAATAAATGCAAATTCTCATCCATCATCATAAGGTAGCTTGAGTTATCCACACTCTAGTGATTGACTGGATTAAATTTGCCTAATTCAGTAATATTATAAAATGGATAGGTCTCAGAGCCCCATTCCCCAACCAAATGCAAAGTACCATCAAAATTTTCAAAATAGCTAATGCACTTTAACGCTGCAGATGTAATGCTCATCTGATCACCATGCGCATTCCCAGTACCAACTTGGGCATATCTTACCTTTATCCAGGGTTAGTCCAGGGTGTGCTTCAGATCAGGAAGGCCAGCCAACTTTATTCTCATAGCCTCATCACGCCCATCTTTATCTTTACAATGTGTCCCCTCAGTGATGTCATTTAACCATGATATGACTTTTATATAAGTTTTTATGATTTAAAATAAAAAACAGTAAATGGTGGTTCTCCTGATTTATAATATCTTTATAATAAGTCTGGTTATTTTTGGTTCATTTCTTTAGTAGAAAATATAGAAAATAATTATATTTATATACGCTAATTTTATTTAAATGATCTTTTAATCACTTTTAACTAGATGAAAGCTGATTTCAAATTGGTTCAGATAACTTTCAAAATCTATCTCTATCAGCCATCTTGTTGATGTTGCTCAAAGTTTTAGTATACTGCCAATCTAACCAATCACTTATTAGTCTAAAATCTCCCAGTTGTATTTTTTTTAAAAGCTATATGATATAATACAATGAAGATATCATAGCATTACAATAGATGAATTATTTCAGAAGATTATGAAAGGTACCCAGCTAAGACTTATATATGCTCTTTAGCTTTTTTCCATAAGGTATAAGATTATAATTTTAATTATAATTAAGATTGAACATCTAAAAGCTGAAAGGTTCATTTTGTTATAGACTTAAGTCATTTTTAATAATAGCAAAAAGGTAGTATAATTTATATATCTATTAATATATATAAAACAACTTAATCAAGGTTTCTCCTAAACTACAGAAGCTAGTAATTTAAAATTAATATGTAGTTTCTATTCAAAATTTGTGGTCCCTCAATAAACTTTCTATCTTTAAGATTTTAAAACATTTTTATCTACTTGCTGTGGTGTCTTTTTGTCTGTTTGTCTATCTGTAGTGGAATCTTATGATTGATTATAACTACCTTTTAAACTAGCTTGAGCTATAAAATTTTGCACTTATGTATCTTCAATGACAATACTTTAATCAATTGCAAAATTTAGTTTAATAGATGTTATATAATTATAGTATAGTGGAGATACAATGAGGGTTTTGTGCATAGGGTTATGCCCACTGAGCAATAGGACTGATGATATGAAGAGCGTTATTCTTGAGACAATGTAGTAAGCTTAATAAATGATGGAGCAATTTCCCCAATGACACTATTTTAGTTAAATAAAATTTTGACCGGATACTCCCTGTTCCACTCAATCTCTTCTACCAACAATCCTCCCATTTCAATCTTCTCATCTCGCTTATATATTAGTTACTTCAGTAAATACTGACCCTTTTGCTTAGAATATTCATTTATGACATATTCTCATTGGTTCTGGCGGCATCTACTACTCATTAAATTCACTACTGCCTTAGTTCAAGGCGATTTACCAATTGTTTGTCATATTCAACATCACCTAATTCTGAGTTGATCCACTAAATATTCATTAAAGGATTGGTATCATCTATCACCTTATGTTGAGGCAATAACATTAATATTATATACAACTTGGTTTAGCCAATTCTCACCTATTCTGCCATAAATATATAGGGCTTATTGTCTAGCCATATCAGAATCTTGACATTACCCCCCCTTGACTGGATGATAAAGCTCCTATATTTTATTGCCCAAAGGAACTTCACATGCTCTTGGTTAATGATCCAACCGCTTGTGGGGTCTTTAATAGTATAGGCATCCACACCTGTTTTCTTAATTACTTCAAACAGACCAATCCAGATGTTGGTCAATTTGTGCTTTTGCCCAAACCTATGTTGATCATGGAATAGAACCATGTCCCCGTCTTTGAACTGGGCTAGCCTGCTAAGCCTTATCTGGTAGTCAGCCTAATTCTTAATCTTCTTGGCTAAGCTGAATGAGTATGCTTCAGTTTGCAGCTTAATCAGTTTATTTGTTAGGTTGGTTAAGTAGCGTTGAGCATCCATTATGATGTTATCTTCCATGCAGGCATAGAGCAGGGTGGGTAGAGCTGGGTACTATCCATAGAGTAATTGAAAAGGACTCTTCCATGTGGCAGAATGATTGCTAATATTGTAAGTGAAGATGGCTGTGGATAGGAGGGAACTCTAACTTAAAGGTTGATTCATTACTAATTTCTGAAGTATGTTCACCAAGGTCCCACTAACTTGTTTGACCATCCCATTAGACACAGGGTGATATAGTGTCATCAAAGCCCCATGGATTGCCATCAGTTCGTTGAGCTTAGTTAAAATATGGGAGGTGAAATTGGTTCCATTATCAGTAAGTATAAACTGCAGACAGTCATGTAACTGAATTATACATTCTATCACGAACTTTGCCACAAGTGAAAGCCCCCAGACTGTGTATTGCCTGTGTTCCAACCCACTAGGTCAAGTGGTCAATTTTTACCAGAATATATTTGGACCAGTTGGCTCCCGTTGGCAGAGGGCCAAAGACATCAAGGGAAATAGTATGCAAGCAAAGTGAGGTTTCACTTTCTGGTATAAAGTTGATGGTTTTTAGAATTTTTTAGACTAGCTGGTGCTATTTAGGCTTAAGCTCCAACAAATGGGGTATTGTAACCACTGATGATAATAAAAAAAGATAAGTTTTGAAACTAGAAAGTTGAAGTTTTTATAAGTTTATTAGATCTTGTGGGGGTTAAGAGATGAACCCCTTTAATAAGTTGATAATGGGTATTTAAGTTGTCAAGGCTCAAAGTTCAGATTGCTTAGTAAAATCCAAATTAGGAAATACTAAGATTCAGCCTATAAGATTGGTCGAGACTCGCCACACTTCAATGCAAGGAAAAATGGTGAAGTGACAACCAGGAAAATGTACTTGCGAGGAAGGGACTTTATATTATAGTTAATCAGAAGGCGAGAAATTTTTTCACCTTGTTGGACCCCCTATGACCCTATAAAAGGGGCCAGTCTTCACTGTGTAGCTTAAATAGGAGTTGTTGTATGACAGGGAGGGACCTAAATTGACTCCTTTAGTTAGCACCGATGATTTGGAATATCCATGCTACAAAAAGTCGAGCTTTTTGGCTGTGTTGTATTGTTATTAAAAGCTTTGCCCAATTCCAAAGCTTCCACTGAGAATCAGTCAGGGTCTTTTGGCCAATTTCATTTAAGCCAAAACCTGAATAACTCTTAATACAACTTTGGACTTGTAATTGTCCAACATCACCCACTTCAAGAGTGTTTGAGGGACAATAATGTTACAGGAATTGGCCATGAACTCTGTTAATAGAAACTGCTAAAGCAAGGGATTTTTTGATGAACTCCTCTCCTCGCTTGTAAGTGACTACAAGAGATCTTTCCTAAATAGACCCCAGTTTCCTCCCTCTGGGGTGATAAAATTGTGGTAGTAAAGCACTAAGTCAGATACTTGGAAGGAAGGAAGAGTGGCTGGAGCTCATTAGTAGCTTGACCCTCTTTTGTGACAGTTTTGAACAAATTAGTCATACCCTCTTATTGTAGCTGAATGATGTGCTGGGCCAACTTCTTCATGGCTTGCTCAGGGTTAGTCCTATCAGTGAAAATGTCTTTGGCTAACAATGCTGGTACCCCAGTTTCTCTTCCATACAATACACAGAAAGGAGACATCTTAAGGATCTTGTGGTAACTGATATGGTAGTCCATGAGGGCACTTGGTAAATACTGATTCCAGTGAAGGGGTCTGAAGTGGCCATTTTCCATAATATAGAGACCATGGTCCCATTGGCTTTTTCCACGGTACCATTGGTTGAAGGGTTGTAGGTGGCAGAAAAGAGCTGTTGCATGCATATGGAGGTCGCGAATATCTTCACCACTCAGGAGGTGAAGTTTTACCGTTATCACAGAGCAGAACTTAGGGCAACTGTGTCGAGTAAATATATACTGGTGGAGGAAAGTGACCATGGCTTTAGCCGTCTGAGCTGGGATAGCCACTGCCTCAACCCATTTGGTAAAGTGATCAATCCCTACCAAGATATATTGTTTTCCACCCATAGTTTGGGGTAGAGGGCCAACCACATCTAGGATTATAGTGTTGAAGGGCTGTTGAGGAGTGATAGGTTGATACTGATACTTGGTTTTTAAGCTGGATTGCTTTTTTCATGTCAGACAGTCATCCAGGATTTCAATGATGGTCTCCAGGATGCCCTCCCAGTAATAGCGTTCTTTTACCCACTCATAGGTTTTCCGCACTCTGCTATGCCCTAGAAGGGCATGAGACTCCATAATGACAGGTACTCGCTCTGAGGGTCGGAGGTAAGGTAACCAGTTCACCCCTAAATTCTTGTATAGATTCCAATTATCTACCTTAGTGTTACAGGAGTGTCGAGCTAGCATCTTCTGGACAGGTTCTTCCTCATCCTCCCAAACATCAGGTGTCATTAGGAGGTCATGTAGCCGCTCTGCTTCACTATTATTTAATTGAAGGATGGGCAGCTGCGTCAACCTATCTACATTCATGTGGCTCATCCCAGCTCAGTGCTTAATGATCATATCATAGTGCTGGAGCTTTAAAGGCCAGCGTGCCAACCGCCCAATGGGATTCTTCATAATTTGTAACCACTTTAAAGAGGCGTGGTCAGTAACCACTTTAAATGAGGTCCCATATAAGAAAGGAAGGTAATATTTAACATCGAGCAAGACAGCAAGGCAGTCCTTCTTAGTGACTCTATATTTCGTTCTGCCTTAGAAAGCATCTTGCTGAGTTATGAAGCGGGGTGATCAACCCCATGCTCAACCAGTTGAGCCAAGATAGCTCCAACTACATAATTGGAGGCATCAGTAAACAGCATGAAGGGCGCACTATAGTCAGGGTGGTGTAGGATTGGCCGTCGCTGCAGCAGCTTTTTTAGAGTTTCAAAAGCAGCTTGTTGTTCCGCACCCCAATGGAAAGAGGTATTCTTAGTTAAAAGCCGTAAGAGGGGCTCACTGAGCTGAGCGAATTTGGGGATAAATTAATGGTAATATCCCATCATGACCAAGAAAGCCTGAATATTGTGGAAGGCTATACAGCAGGCATCTTGGATATCACCTCAACCTTATGATGGAGAGGCTGGATCCCATCTGAGGAAATGGCGTGGCCCAGGAAATCCAACTTCTTTTGGAAGAATGTACATTTGGAGGGCTTCAGCTTAATGTGAGAGTCCAGCAAGCGTTGGAAAACCTTCTTTAAGTGAGAAAGGTGCTCATTGAAAGTTCAGTAGAAGACAGTGATATTGTCAAGATAGACAATTATGCAACTTAGCTTCAGATCCTGCAAGATGTGGTCCATGGCTCTCTGAAAAAAGATGCGGGCTCATTGCACAACCCTTGTGGTAGTCAGGTAGATTGGAAGAGACCCTCGCTGCAGATAAGCGCACACTTTTCCTGGTCTTGCGGAGAAAGGTCCATCTGCCAATATCTGCTAGCCAAGTCCATGGCGGAAAAGAACTTGGACCCAGAGAGTTGGGCCAGAGCGTCATCAATTTGCAGGATTGGGTAGCTGTCCTTGGTGAGGTTATTCAGCTTGCGGTAGTCCATAACTACGCAATGCCCACAATTATTCTTTTTTTATGAGCAATAGTGGAGATGATGAAGGGCTTTGAGAAGGCACCAGTCCCCCACGTCCAGTAACTGTTTAAGCTCCGTCCTCATCTGAAGCTCCTTTACTTTTGATTTCCAATAAGCCTTGGATTGAATAGGCTTGGCATCACCAACATCAATGGTATGAGTCCAACCCTTCATATGTCCATAGTCAGTATCATATTTGGAGAAAGTGTCATTATATGACTCCAATAAAGAATGAACTTTTTAAAGCTCAGCGGGAGTTAGATCATCAGAAATTTGAACGTTGGGCAAAGCGCATATCATTTAGTCAGTGGGTAGTCCAATATCTAGCATAGACCCAATATAATGAACTTGGTGGATGCCTCTATTAGAATAAGCAGGGCTTTATCAATCTCCGGATGCTTCTTTACAACCATGTCCTTGTTAGTGAGAATCCCCAGAAAAGATTAATAGGTCGTTGGTAGGGAGGGTCTAGGATACCTGGCAACACCTGAGGTTCCAAAGGGCTTATCCCCTCAATGCTTGTTAAGTGCTGAAGGCTGTTGCGGGGGATTTACATAGTAATTTTGAGTCTATCACCTTTTATATACATGCTTTGACTACGACCTCCTCTGAAACATACAATGGAATGCCCTCTGAAGCATCCACGGAGTCAGACAGCTTTTTTGTGTTGCTGCCTGCCGTGGTATAAGTAAGGGTGAGGGCGGATGAAGGGTACTCGACTACGCAAGTATATTCCTTCTTCTTAGGCTCATCAGTATTAAAGACTAGGGGAATATTGTAATTTAAAAGGGAGAGAAATCCGTGTTTCATGTTTTTTTAGTACTAGATGGTCCCAACCCGAGGGGGGGATTCATCGATGTTTATTGAATTACGCCTGGGCTCCTAAGAGCCTGAGGCGAGGGAAGGGGAGGGAGGAGGCATTGAGAAAGGGAGGGGGTTTGCGCGCCAGAGCTGTGCTGCAGTGACAACTGAGCGGGGGACGGTTGGCGACATAGTGCAGACCTTCAGGGCCATCTCAAAGTGTACCTGAAAGTGGGTGATCATGTGTGGAAGGGTCCACACCTGCTGGTCAAAGGCAGCATGAAGGAAGGAGTTATGAATGGTCCAGATGGCTGTGGCATAGGCGAGGACACGGAGGGGTTAGTGGCAGCCAGGCAACGTCTGCTCGAACATGAGGTCTTGCACAAGGTGTCCAGACCAGGGCTGAGCATGGAGGAGCACGCGGGCCTTTGGCCAAAATGCGGCGACACCTGGACAGGTGAAAAAACGATGGAGGTGGGAGTCAATAGGCTCCGCACAGCGTGGGCAGCTTTGGTGCTGGAAGGTAGAGCCAGTCCAGTCCCCTGTCCTGTATGAACAGTGGAGCACCCTCCATAAGGTGTTGGACACCTTTGCTGACAGGATGTGGTGATAGACGTCCTTCCACAATTCTTTAAGGTCAAATCTCACGGAGGGAGTGAGGAGCTCAAGGAGTCTTGGGCGGATGGGAGGATGATCTTGGGGGTTGAGGCGAGTTGTGACAACTTGTCCATTGTGCACAATTGCATGGCGATGGGGGCTGAGGCCAGGTCCTTCCCTTCTGTATGGGAAGGCATGGTGGATCCGCGCACCTACTCGTTTCAGGGCAAGGAGAGCCTGGTTCCAGTAGGGGGATGAGGATGGTTCCAGGTGATGGCCTGGGTGGTTTGTGAGCCACTCCCTTAATGAGGTCAGAGATGCTCTAGGAAGACCCAGAGCTGCTGACACTGACTGGCGGAGGGCGGGCGCCCATTGGGGCATGGGAGTCGCGTCCCAGCAGACAATCGGCCATAGGAACTTCAGGAAGATTGTGGTGGCATGGGATCGCGTGTCTAGAAGCCCTAGGCCCCCTTCATTGCAGGGTCAGGCAATGGTTGAGAGGGCCATTGGTGGATGGTTTGAGCCCCAGATCCAACAGCGGAGGAGTACATTGAGCCGCGTATAAAAGGCATCTGTGAATGGGCAGACGTGCGCTAGGAACCAGACTTTGGAGAGAAGGAACACATTGGCCATCAGGAGTTCAACCCTGGGGTGTGATGTGCCGCCGGTTCCAGCTGGCAATCCTGGAGTTAACTGCTGCGAGGAGAAAGTCCTCATTGTCTTTTAGCGCAACTCCTTGTTGGTTAGTGAGAACGCCCAGGTGACGGAAGGTACTGCACACAGGTTCAATACCAAATGGTGGGGGGAAGGTGGGGGAGCCGACCTGTACAACTGTTGTCTTGGAGGGGTTGACCATGGCGTTGGACGCCTTGGTGTACCTCTCAATGGTCACAGCAGCGAGGGCAAAATCCCCAGGGCAGCCAAATGCAATGGCGGTGTCATCTGCAAATGCCATGGTTCGGGTGGGGGCTTTACCTGGGACCAGAATCCCTGTTAGCTTGTCCTGTAAGGAGGCCAAGAGGGGGTCAAGGGTGATGTTAAAAAGGATAGTGCTCAGGGGGTCCCCTTGCTGGAGACCTTGTCCAACTGGTACTGCCACTGTAAAACCCATTGGCGCCAGGACTCT
>JAKSZP010012706.1:0-23284 GCA_022478985.1 Massospora cicadina
TACCTAGACAGACCAACAGCGCATTAGGTGAGAATCAGATTGTGTTGAGAATGGCAAGGTTAACAGAGCATAAGACCTCCTCAAAGAGGTTTGCACACAGGATTACTAAAAAAGCATGATGTAAAATGGTATAATGGGGACAAGGTTTATTGGGGAGGTTGACCAACAAGGACTGTTGGTCAGGGAAAAATATATTTAAGCTTGGATGAGGAAATTGGGGTTATGCTGCAGTGGGTCCAAGCAGTGACTCACCAATAGGGCAATACTGCCATCTGAGTTTGTAGAATAGGCTAAAACTGACTTCACTCAAGTGATTGACTGAAGTTGGATTTGACCCAAGCGCATTATTTCATAGATGGAACAGGTTTTGAATCCCCATTCCTTGACTAACCAAACTGAGCCATCTACCTTTATTTGGTAGATAGTTCACTTTAACGCTTGACCTGACATCAGAGGCAGGGCACTTGACACCTTACTAGGACCAACCTGGGCATATTTTTCCCTTACCCAGCACTAGTCTAGGGTGTGCTTCAGGTCTGGGAGGCCCTGTAGCTTCACTTTTTGGGCCTCCAGATGCCCAGCCTTATCTTTGGGATTGATCCCCACTATTATGTCATGTGTGCATGACACCTTCCCCCTTCATTTTAAATCTTCTCAGTGTTTCATGAGAGCAAACTCACATTGTTTGAGGGCCCCCCACCAGAGAATCCTGAGGCCTATTTAAGGATGGGGTGCCTGAGTGGGAGGTGAAAGAGATAGTTGCCTCCCATCATGTTAAAAGAAGACTGGAGTACCTGGTATCTTAGAAAGGGCTTTAACACTGCAGAGAACAGTTGGGTTCCAGTGCATGACTGTGTGCATGCCCAAGATCTAATTGAAGCCTTCCATGAGCATTTCCCCCGGGCTGCTGGATCTCCATCTAAAATGTCCGTTGCTGCCATGAAGTTGGCCCCTGCCCACAAGAACTTTTCTCTGGCGCAAGCCTCTGGAGGGGGGTTGAGCCCCATTGGGAGGAGAGGGTAATGTCATGTACACATGATATAATAGTGGGGATCAACCCTAAAGATAAGGCTGGGTGCCTGGAGGCCCAAAAGGTGAAGCTACAGGGCCTCACAGACCTGAAGCACACCCTAGACCAGCACTGGATAAGGGCAAAATATGCAGATTTGTCCTAGTGGGGTGCCAAGTGCTCACCCTCTGATAACAGGCCAAGCATTAAAATGAACTATATACCAAATAAAGGTGGATGGTTTGGTTCAGTTAGTCAAGGAACGGGGATTTGAAACCCATTCCACCTACAAAATAATGTGCTCAGGTCAAATCTAACTTCAGGTAATTACTCAAGTGAAGTTGTTTTCAGCCTATTCCACTAACTCAGATGGCAGTATTTCCCTATTGGTGAGTCACTGCTTGGACCCACTGCAGCATAACCCCAATTTCCCCATATGAGCTTAAATATGTTGTCCCCAACCAATATTCCTTGTTGGTTGACTTACCCAATAAACTTTTTCCCCATTTTCTGCTATTTAAAATTTTATATGACATTCCAAATGCTCCTGTGCGCAAACCTCTTTGAGGAGGTCTCACATTTCATCACCCTTGCCATTGCAAGGACCTTAAAGCTCTCCTCTCATGTGCCATTTGTTTGCCCAGATTCCCTCCAACCTGGGTTGCTTATCCCCTATTGATATGTGCACCGCATCATTTTTATTGGTGTTTTTCTTATAAAAATTTATAATTTTATGCCTAAGTGGTTAATGCTCCAACACCCTCTGCTGGGCTTTAATTTCTCTTGCACTAACGGCTAGTTCCCTGGCATTGGCCTGGTGCACCATGCACTACCATACTGGGAACAGGAGAGTTATAGACACTCTCCTTACAATAATAGTGGGGCACTTTTTTTAGTATGGTCTAACCCAAAATAAGAAGGGCAAACTGCCTGCCCACCTTCAATGTGGGCCCAAAAATGGTGGTTGGGTGCAGATTTTAGAAAAGTTTGAAGCAGAATTATCCAAGTGATTCCATGCTTGGAAGGCCAAATCATAGCAAATGCTTAGGGACTGGCAAGGTGGTTGGCCCCATTAGGGACCACAAACTGCAAAACAGGGTCTGAGCTGTAAATGGACAACCCTTCCACTAATTCTTGATGGAGCACAGCAGGAGGGAGGTAGGTGGCTAAACCCACAAACTGTACCATGAGAGTGGTGTCAGTGGGCAAATGGGTTCAAGTGGTAGACAGAGGTGTTTGTTTAAATAAAAGTGGTATGGTTGCCACTATTGCTGCATCAGCTTCACTAGTGAAGCCTAAATTGAAGTACCTTTTATAGGGGTAAAAATCAATGAAGCCTGCAGGCTTCATCACCACCAAAACTTCTTTGATAATTTTTTTGTCTGCATATGGGAATAATGCACCATACTCGATGTGAAGGCTGAAGTGCATGTTGCTCTGAGGGAGCACCAGAGGGCTTTGCAGCACCACCTGGGTTCATGCCAGATAGTTGGTGAGGTCCTTTGGTGGGACAGATCACCCCACCGAATTGGGAGGGCTGGACCCTAACCATGACCATTTGGGAGCTGAGCAAAAGATGCTCGATGGTGCCAGCCCACTTCCCCAGGTGGGAACAGCGGCCGGTGCCAAAGCAGGCAACTTGGATATTGGCTGCTGGCAACTCGACATTGGGGTAAAATTAAAATTTATCAACTGATTCACTTGATTCAACCAATTCGATTTTGATTAAAATTTAAAAGTGAGCGGCGTGAGAGAGAAAAGGTTTAAAAAATTATTTGAGGTGGGTCAACCTTAGGACAAATATACCACACCGAGAATTTTTCTAGCCAGTACAAGTTTTGAACTTGAAACCTGCACTAGGGTGGAAGCAGTTTTACATGCCAGGCTAACCACCCTTGTCACATACTCAATGATTAAGTATAAAGAGATGTTTCGGGTAGCAGTTTTATGTTATTTGATTGATTTGATAGGTTTTTTTGTTTGGCCGAGCGGTTGATGGCTTTTGTTCGAATCGATAGGACAGTTTAGTTTTGAGGGGTGATTAGTTAGTTGTTTTGATAAGTTCAGTTAGGTTTAAAGGGTGGTTAGCCGAGCGGGTAAAACTGCTTCCACCTCTAGTGCAGATTTTGAGTTCGAAACCTGTACTGGCTAGAAAACATTCTCGGTGTGGTATATTTGTCCCAAGGTCGACCCACCTCGAATAATTTTTTCAGTTAGTTTACCTAAGTGGTTGGTGGTTTTTGGTTGATTCGATTGAGCAATTAGATTTTGGCTGAGTGGTTATGTTTATCTATAATATAAAATCTAAATCAATAAATTGAAAATCTAAAAATTTAGACACCGTAGCGAAGCATGGGTAAATCGGCTATAGTCTACTTAAAACGCATTCACTGACGTACTGACATCTGAAACTATCGAGTCTGATGGGTTCAATCTATTTGGGCGAGTGGGTGATATTAGCGAATATTATCAAATAACTAACCAAATTGGTCACCTGAAACTAAATAAAAATAGTGTTAGAGTTTTAAGTAATTATCATAGCTTATTAGGTAGATTAGGATAACCAGTTCACCAGCCACTCGGACTAACAGCTCCTCTGTTGCCTTCGTGGCTCTAGCGTAGTGCTGGCACATCCTTTAGGATGTTAATGAGAGCTCATAAACTCGAGCAACGCTAGGTAACTGCTATTAGAAACGTAGAAACGTATGCTTTCTCTTCTTTTCCATTTAACCAAACTGAGCCACAGCAACATGTGGCTGGGTACAGCTAGCTATAATATAAAATTTAAATTAATCAGTTCAAATCAGCTGATAATAATTAAACCCTAGCAACGCCGGGTAACTCCACTAGTAACATATATTGGAATGACAGGCTTTGGAAGATTTAAGTATTGAGATAAGTTAGTACTAATTTTTTTTACAAAAAAGTCATACTGTGACCTAAGTATTATTCTATATTAGCATCCGTTACCCGTGCTTCGCTACAGTGTCCATAGAATTTCAGGTGATCTGAATTTATTAATTTAGATTTTATATATAGTTAAGCAATAACTACTCGGCCAAATCCAATTGCTCAATCGAATCAACCAAAAACTACCAACCACTCAGCCAAAACTAACAGAACTTATCAAATCAACCAATAATCATCCCCAAAACTAAACTGTACCCTATCGAATCGACCAAAAACCATCAATCACTCGGCTAAATAATATGAACATCAAATCAATCAGATAACACCAAACTGCTACCTGAAACATCTCTCTATATTTAAAATCATTGTGTTTGTGACACGCCTTCCAAACTACTAAATCAACTTCAACTTAACTTTCTAAAAGTATTTTATTAATTAGGGAAACCAAATTGAGCAGGTTTTTTAAAATTATATAAAACTAACATCAATAATCCCGTGCTTCGCTATTGTGTAAACTATCAGATAATCCATATTGATAAACCACTAAACCGCACCATCTAGTACTAAAAAAAATAAAATAAACCACTAAACCGCTTAGCTAAAACCATTGAACATATCAAATCAACTGATCACCAACCACCTCGCAAAACTAAACTTAAAATCGAAACAACCAAAACCACCAACCACTTACTAATAACTAAAACCATTGAATATACCAAATCAACCAATTTCCATCTGCTTCGTATTCGTAAACAAACCTAAACTTATCGAAACAACCAAATCATCACACGCAGCTAGGTCATGAGATTCGCGCGCCTCTTTGTGGGGTCACCCTTTTAAGCTCAGGGTGCTGTTTTGGGGGTTTTGAGGCTTTTCAATTTAGTTTATGACGTCATAAAGTGTTTTGCCTTTGGCGATGCTAACCCCAAATTCAGGCAATCAGGTCGCTTAAAGGTAGTATTTCGACCCCCGAGTTTATTTCGTAGCGAATTAAAAAGCTTTAATCTCACTTTACGACCCCCGCCTCAATGGTAAGCGTGTCTTCGGAGATATTCGGGGTATTTGAAAGCCAAGTTTATTTTGCAGCGAATCAGAAAGCTTTAATCTAGCTTTACGACCCCTGCCTTGATGGTAAGCATGTCTTCGGAGATATTCGGGGTATTTGAAAGATTATATATAAACTTGATTTTTAATATAAAATAAATTATCCAATTTTCCAGTAAATAAACATGAATGATACTGCCTATCAGAATCAGATCTATATAAATTATAATCATATATAAAGGAATTATAAAATATAAAACAGATTCTCTAATTATCCAATGATTATGAATAAAAATGGCTATCAGATTAATTTAAAATTTCTATATATGTAAATGGATATCAAATTTATTTAATTATATAGATTCTAAAATTATAAAGGTTTACCCTATATCATATATAGGCAATCAGATAAATTTTATTGTATTAGTATTTTGCTTTACTATTATCTAATTATATATAATCTGATTAAAAATGGCATTAGGTGTGGTCCAAAATTCAGAGTTTCAATCTATATATAAAGCTAATTGGATAAATTTTAGACGTTTTACTGTTATCTAAGCGATCTAATCTAATTAAAAATAGTTTTAGTTTTGATCTAATATTTATAGTTTTAGTTTATAATATATATAGCTAATCAAAATAACCTTTATTTATAAAGTTGATTATTTAACTTTATTTTAGCAATGTAATCTAATTTCTAAATGGGTTTTAGTTTTTGTTTTAATAGAAGTGCAGCTGATTGGCAGCTGATCGGATAAATATCTACCAAACTTGGATTTGAAGGATTTAAAATTTGATCCAATATAGATATAGCTAATTGTACTCATCTTTTAGTATGATAGCTCAATTTTATTCTTAATACCCTAATCTAATTTAAGAATATACTTCTCATCTTGATCTGTATTAAAAATTCTGATTTTAGGGTACTTCACGTTTTGATCCATATTATATTTATCTTCATTAAACTATTCTGATTTGTACCGTTTTAAGTTTTGCTCCATATCAAATGATTCATATCACATGCATAGTACATATAGCTAATCGGATAACCTTTTTAGTATACTTTTACTTTATTATCATTCACTTATTATAAATTCATAATAGTTTGTCTTGATCTATACAAATGATCCATATTGTACGCCATATCATATGCATATCATACAATTACCACATGCAGCTAATCAGGTATCCTTTTTAGATAATATTTTTAGATTAGTATCAAACTTATTCTAATTTCAGAATATTTTAAGCTTTGATCCATACAAATGATCCATATCATATGGCATATCAAATATATATCATGATTATCACATGCAGCTAATCAGATAACCTTTTTAGATAATATTTTTACTTTATTATCATTCACCTATTCTAAATTCATTATAGTTTAAGTCTTGATCTATACAGATGATCCATATCGATGTCATATCATATACATATCATACAATTGTCACATGCAGCTAATCAGGTATCCTTTTTAGATAATATTTTTAGATTAGTATCATAAACCTATTCTAATTTCAGAATATTTTAAGCTTTGATCCATACAAATGATCCATATCACATGGCATATCAAATATCATATGATTATCACATGCAGCTAATCAGATAACATTTTTAGTGTGATATTTTTAATTTATTCTCATTACCCTAATCTGATTTCCAAGTGTTTAAGCTTTGATCTTTGTCAAATGCACCCAATCATCTATATATAATACTGTAAACTTTATATTTATTGACCTAAATTATTATAAAATGTTTTAATATTAATCTATATTGGATGAAGTTGAGTGGATAGGATTTTATATAATTTTATTTTTACTATCATAATTTATTTTTTTATAGGTAAGTTTAATCTATAGTAAATTGAATATAGCCAATTGGATAATTGTTTCAAGGGTAAAGCATTATTTAAAGCTAACTATTTATATATTTTAAGCTAAATTAGGCAAAATAATTATTTAAACTCACTTCAGTTTGAGCTACTTGGTACTATGTGAAGTTGAGTTAGTTTTTTTGTTTTGTTTTTTTCAAGTTTACAGCACGTAAATATAAGGTAAGTCAACTACAGCAAAGGCCTGCTTATCCGCGGCGTCCTTGCCACCCAATTCCATGAATAATCAGGGCTTTACTGCACTAAACTGTGCCACCCTGATTATAGGAATACCATGAGATTAAGTAATACTTTTATGGGCATACGCTAGCTGACCCATCTAACTACAGTAAAGCCCCAATTATCTGCAGAATTGTGTGGCAATGGTATCATGGATAATCAGGGCTTTACTGTATATCTTATTGAAAATTTACTAACAACCTAAACTAATAGATTTGGAGTTCTGTTATCAACTAAGTATTATTTTAAAAGTAATTATATTTTTAATTTTATAAGGTTAGGGTTCCTTTTTTATCATTTTAGTTTACCTATTAAGTAGTAGGTATATATAGTCATGTATTAAGGGTTAACTTTTGAATTGAGCTAATTTAATCAAACTTAAATTGAAACATATTTGTTTTTAGTTTTGTATCTTCTAAGCTAAAGCATTGCTTATAAAGGGTTATCTTTAGATAATCTTTTTAGCAAGAAAAAGTTCAGCTTAAGGCTGTACATATTATTTAATTTTTTTATTATAATGAAAGTATTTATATAGTTTTTTGACAACTATATTGTTGTTTTGAGTATAGAATCCTATTGAGATCTTTACTTAAGCCATAAATGTTTTTTAAGAATGTATATTCATCTAAGTTTTTAGTATTAAATAAATATGCTTTAGTATTTAAGGTTAAAAATTTAAGTTATAGTTTATAAGGATAAGAATACAAACAATTTATAATATATTTAAGTTTAAGAAGCTAAGGTACTTTTTATTATTTAGATAGCAATATAGTAAAAATATTAGTTGATATATGTAAAGCAGAATATATCTTTTATATTGCAAAGGTAAGAGTTTTGTTAGCTTCTACTAAAATTTAAGCCAGAAGGATTTAGTTTTTTTATTGTGAAATCAGATTTGGTTGGTACTTTTTCAAGAGGTTGAGCTATGCTTTTTTTAATGAATATGTATTGGTGAATCTACTTGAAGATAGATCTATAGTAATGTAAAATTATCTAGTAGTCTTGATGTCTTCAGGGAGGCAGATCTTTTTTTATTTAATATTAAATACATTTGGCTCCAGTAGGAGATGGAGTAAGCTATTTTTTTCTTAAGATGAGATAATTAGTTTGACTCCAGTAGGAGGTAAAACTATGTTAAAATAATGCAAATAATTTTTTAGCTCCAGTAGGAGTCAGGGTTATGCTATTTTTTCTTAAAATAACAAATTTGTTTTGCTCCAGTAGTAGGGAGAGTTATGGCATTTTTTTATAAGGCATACAATTTTGTTAGGCTCCAGTATTAGATAAGCTATGCCATTTTAAGAGAATTATTTGGTTAGCTCAGGTGTTAGGTGGGCTATGTCATTTTTTTAAGAAATATAATTTGTCTGGCTCCAGTAGGATGCAGAGCTATGCCTATTTTTCTTAAGGCAAATGATTTATTTGCTCCATTTGCTCCAGTGTTAAGTGAGCTATGCTATCTTTAAGATAATTTAATTATTTAAATCCAGTAGGATGTGGAGCTATAGCATTTTAACTCTTAATGCAAATAATTTTTTCTCTATTTGCTCCAAGGTAAATGAGCTATGTTTTTTAAGACAAATTAATTTGTGGCTCCAGTAGTTGGTAGAGCTATGGCATTTTTTTCTTAAGGCAAATAATTTGTTTGCTTTAATGTTAAGTAGCTATGATATTTTTTTAAGTAAACTAAGTTTGTGGTTTTATAGAAATTAGAGAATGCTGTTTAATAAAAGTTAAATTTGTTTGGCTCCAGTAAGAGGTTGAGTATGTTATTTTTTTAGGATAATTTAATTGTTTAGATCCAGTAGGGACAGCGCTATGGCATTATTTTCAAGATAATTACTTTGCTTAGCTCCAGTAGGAAGCAAAGCTATACCATTTTTAAGACTTTTTAATTTTTAGCTCCAGTAAGAGCTAGAGCTATGTATTTTTTCTTAAGACAATTTTTTTGCTTTCAGTGAAAGATAGTTATACTATTTTTTTCTTATGTCAATCAATTTGTTTAGCTCCAGTAGAAGGTTAATCCATGCTATTTATTAAGACAATTTTATTGTTTAGCTTCAATAAGAGCAGAGCTATAGCATTTTTTCTTAAGCCAATTAAATTAGTTAGCACTATTAGGAGGTAAAGCTATGTCATTTTTTTCTAAAGCAAATAATTTATTTGGCTTCAGTGTTAGGTGAGCTATGCCATCTTTTAAGACAAATTTTGGTGTGGATTCTTTAGTAAGAGGAGAGATTTGGTATTTTTTTTGCAAAGGACATTTTTGTTCCCATAGGAGGTAGAGTTATGTCATTTTTAAAGCAAATAGTATTTCTAGATTCAGTAGGAGGTAGAGCTATACTGTTTTTAAAGAAAATACGTTGGGTGATTATATAATAGATAAAATTATGTTAGTTTTAATATATATATAACTATAAGCTTATAGTTGCAATGATTAGTCTATAAAATTTTTATTATAGTGTTTAATTATTGCATATTACTTTATTTAATATGAAATTATAAAAATACATTTTTAGGATTATTTTGTGGTGATTATATATAAAATTTTTTAATTTGAGTTTATAATTTGATAAAAATTAGTATGGTATAGTGTTCTTAACCAAGTAATTATAATTTATACATTATATTTTAGTGCTAGCTTATAAACTTTAAATTAATTCTATAATACACATGTATGTTTTAAGGAAGGTTTAATATATTTATATGCTATATAGTAATTTTTAATTATGTCAAATTGAGATAATTTTATAAACTTATAGTAACTTTTTAAAATTTTCAATTAAATATTAATAATTTAATAAGATGTCAGAAAAGGGGAATAAAAGAAGTTTTACCACCTCAGATCTTTTTGAAGTGGGTTCTCAAAGAAATGTACACCCTATAAGATCTAGCCCTGCCCCCACTCAATCTGAGTCTACTTCAATTATAGCTTCTACTATTAGCACTGAAGCTCCTTTAGCTATAGCTATTCCTGTAACTCATGACAGGAGCATTTTGAAGCTCATTGGCCTGCACAGACTACACCTTATATTCTACCTAGAGCATACATTGGGATGAGTGAGATACTAGAGCATATGCCTGGAAGATCTACTTCTTTACCAAATGATCATAGGAACTTGGATGCTCCTTGGCCTATACAGCCTCAGCCACAACTTTATGTTCCCCCCTAGAGCATATATTAAGATGAGTGAAATAGCAGCATATGCACCTGTTATTCCTTCAACCATGTATGAACTATTTCACATAACAATATCAACCTTACCTCTACCTACATCTCTTCAAGTAGGTCCCATAGATACTCACTTCCAATTTGCACACCCATTCCCTCAAGTATCTTCTTCTATTCCACTATTACCTATATGTTTAGTATCTCAAGAATCTACCTTAGTAACTTCAATTTCAATTGAACATGCACCCATACAAGTAGCAACTATAACTTCAAAGCCAATCTCAAGGCCTTTAGACTTTGCATTAAGTAGACCATCATTTATATCTAGCTTTAGAATAGAAAAGCCTTCACTCATTGTGTGCAAAAACTGTTTGCTTTATTTTGGAGTAGACCAATTTAAAAGTGAGAGAAAAAGCATAAACACAGTTGTATACCTTAGATGTCATCAATATAAAAAAAACTCAAGCTATATTTTTCAAATCTATATCAGGTATAATAAGTAGAGCTAATTTAGATTTGGAGAATATAGAAATAGAGCAAGGGCAAGAGGATTCTATAATTAACCCTTTTGGGTTTTTCTGTAACTGGGCTAGCTGGGTTCCACTTAATCTTGGATGAATGGATCAGCAATGTCAAAAATGCCATGTCATGCATTGGGCATGTGAAGGTAGATGGTCAGTTGGTGCTACACCGCATCATCTTATCTTTAACAGCTGCTGTGAAAATAGGTGCATCCGCTTACCCCAGTCCCTCCCCCTCCCCACTTTTTGCAGCAATTATATGATAGCGGTAGTCAGAAGTCAAAAGAGTTTTTTACTCATATCTGACAATATACCATTTCTCTCTCAATTTCAACATTTTATTATTCAATTTCAACACTAATTAAAAAAGGTTTTTTTAATAATTTTTTGAAGATACATATAAAAAGCTTAAAATTATTATTCAATCAAATTTTATAAAATAATCTACCCACATGTCTTCCATCAGTGATTATGAAAATAAAAGTGAAGAAAACATTATTGTTGTAGAAAGGATGCATTATGACCAAGTTAATAATACTAAATAAAAAAGCCTAGTACATTTAGTCCACAAGCAAGGTAAGACCATAAAGGAAGGAGCGAAAATATTAGGGATCAACTATAATACCACCCAAACAATTTCTTCAGTGTACAAAAATGATGGCATCACTGATAAAAAAGCCAAAGGAGGAAGTGTGAGAAATACTCTTATTGAAATTTGAGTGAACAAAATCAAAAGTCTGATTACTTATAATCCTCAGATTACATCAAAGGAGATTAAAGAGAAATTAGAAGCTGAAGAGGAGAATTTTATGATTTCAATCTCAAGTATTGATTGGTGCTTGCAAGAACTGCAAATAACTTTAAAACTAACTCATCATGAATTAGATAGAGTTAACCTTCCCCACACTATTGCTGTAAGAAAAGAATATGCCCTATGGTTTAACAATTACTTTAATGGAAATTATTCAAAAGCAGTCTTTATTGACAAATCTTCCTTCAATTTGCATTTAAAGCAGATGCAAGGAAGATTAAGAACAGGAATGCACACCATTGTAACTGTTCCTGCCATTGGAGGAAGATCAGTGTCTTTAATAGCTAGTATGACAATTGATGGCCTTCAATATTGTAAAACCATTGCTAATTCAATGGTGAATGGTGATTTATTTGTGGAATACCTTAATGATCTTTGTTCTTATCTTTACAATGAAAAATGCTTACAAGGAATGTATCTCATACTAGATAATGCTAGAATACACCAAAGAGCTGATATTGAAAGAATCGTTGCTATATTTAATTATGACTTTAAATTTCTTTCTCCATATTCCTACATGCTAAATCCAATAGAAAATGCCTTTTCAAAAAAAATGGTGTTAGATTGAGACTGAGAGGCGAGGCATCTGGTCTTTTATCAGAGTTGATAATTGAAGAAACTGCAACTGTAACAGAGGAAGATAGCGCAGGTTATTTTAGACTGATTTTTAGAAATATTACTAATTGTGCTGCAGAACTACCTTATGTATATCAATAAATTTTATCAAATGTTTAGTGCTTATTAACATTAAGATTATGTCAATCTTTATTTGTCATCACTTTAATTAATTCCAAAATAGTATTATAGCTTTTACAATAATATAATAAATAAAAAAACTTTACTAGAAAATAAATGTGACTTCATCTTTTTATTTATAGATCATAAGTAAATCTAAAATTCATGTTGTGCCATGTCCTAAAAAATGTTGAAATTGAATAATAAAATGTTGAAATTGAGAGAGGAATGGTATATAATGCTGCTAATGCATTTACTTCATCTGTTGCTGAGGCTGATACCCATCTAGGTCAAGATACACCATTTGTTCCTTTTCAAATACATGGTGAGCTATACCATATGCAAGGTCCCCTTCATCCACAAATTCCTTTTCAACCTGCATATGCTCAGCTATATCTATATGACCCTCAGGAGGTGCATGAGTACCATATGAGACAGAATATAAACTTGAATGTAACATTAATGCATGGTTTTGAAACATGCTTCATGAAGTCAATCCATATATTAATCTCTACTGTTCAGCCTCTTTGATTATTAATACATAGCAGCTCAGCATCCTGAAGGCCTTGCATATCTTTGGCCAGATTTAAAGCTGGTGATAGAAACTGGAACTGATTGACGGGTGCATAACCTTCCTCAATCTGATGAGGTTGCTATGCTCTTTCCTCAGGCTCCAAAGGACCATACAATTGATTTAGTTAATTGCTGATATGTTATTCTTTTTAGCTGTGATCACCCTTTACACCACGTAGACTGTACCCATGCTATGTATATACCCTGCCATTGTGTACTTTTATTTCCTCATGGCACAGAAGGGTTTTATTATAGGCTAACAAAGTTTAATCTAAGTGGGGAGCCCTCACATAAATTGATTTCAGCCCATGATTACTTACACTATCATCTTTTTATATGACCAACTAAATCAATGATCTTATTTAAAGCCCACCATTTATTTCAACAAATTTGTTGTAGATTGTTGGGCTTCAGTTGAGTTGTTAAAGCTTTATGGTTAGAAAATTACCAGCCTGTTTTTTGAACTAAATTATATAATGGTCTTCAGGACTACATGGTTTGTGAGGATGCTGATTGTGATGCTTAGAATGTTGGGCAGTGCTATCTATTATCTTCAGGCTATTTTAGTTCCCGACGGTACTTAAATGAGCTTCATCAGGATGTAATGGCCATAGTACAGTATCTGGATAAATTAACCCTTTTTATTACCTTTACAGCTAATCCTGATTGGATTGAAATTAAAAATGAACTTCTTGATGATCAAATTGCAATGGATTGTCCAGATATAGTTGCATGTATCTTTGAGTTAAAGATTAAAGAGTTTATTTAGAATATAAAGGGTGGTTGCTTTGGGATTATCAAGGGTATGCAGTGGTAATTGAGCACCAAAAGCGTGGCTTACCCCACTATCATTGTGTTGTTTGGTTAAAAGCTCATGAAAACGTTTACCTTTAACCAAATAATATTGATAAATTTATCTGGGCAGAAATTTCTGACCCTAGCCACGGTGGTAAATTCTTAGAGCTTTTCCACATTGTACATAACTGTATGATCTATAGTCCTTGTGGGTCAGAAATTCAAGCGCTCGCTATATGGAAACTACTAGTGGGGTACATCAATGCAAATATGGATATCCAAAATCCTTTCAAGAGGAGACATATATCCCTGCTGATGGCTATCCAAATTATCGCCATCATTCTTATATAGCTGCACCATGGTCTTCTTATGAGGTTAATAGCCACCATATTGATAATAGTTTAGTGGTACCTTACTTTCCATACTTGATATGGAAGTATGAGGTACATATTAATGTTGAAATCTGTGTTTCTATAAGTGCCATTAAATACCTTCTAAAATACCTATCTAAAGGTGAAGATACAGCAACATATAGTTTTAGTGAGGATGACCCTGCTGTAATTGTACAAAATCATCCTGATGCTGCCCATAATGAAATTTGTCACTATTTATATGCTTGGTATATTTCACCTCCCAAGGTTATCCAGAAGTTAATAGAGTTTGCACATTATTCTAATTTACCTTCAATTTACTATCTCCATCATCATGCTGAAGATAAAGAGTGGATAACATTCACTGCTTATACCAATATTTAAAATTTAGTTGAGGACT
Organism: Massospora cicadina; assembly: GCA_022478985.1. NCBI lineage: Eukaryota > Fungi > Entomophthoromycota > Entomophthoromycetes > Entomophthorales > Entomophthoraceae > Massospora > Massospora cicadina. The sequence continues at coordinate 14,455 of JAKSZP010012706.1, forward strand.
GCCAGAATACTATGGTAACAGCATGGTTTAAATGTAATTGTGAATATGGTGATGGGCTTCATCTTACATATTGGCAGTTTCCCCAATATTTTGTTTGGAATGCTCAACAACATATCTAGAGCCCATACAAAACTGGTACTGTTATTGGAAGGATGTACTTTTGCAATCCTATGCAATCTAATTGCTGTCAGGATTCAAGTTAAAAATTGTATCAAATTTCTGTCTTTCAAATCTGGCCATGCCAAATCAGTCATCAAACTTAACCAAGCTAAAACTCTTTCAGGATCATCCTCACCTATTCCTGAGTTACGTGGAGTGACCTTTCCACCCATTCAGTCAGGTGAGCAATGCTATCCATTGAGGACACCCTCAAGGAGGTCATTCTGAAAGATCAGTAAAGATCCTGATCAGATGAGGCTCCAAAGATCCTGAAGGCACCAAGTCCTGATGCACCATATAAATATCAAAGCCTTTTAATTTAATAAATTATTTGATATTCTAATCATTTTTTTCATTTCCTCCTCAGTGCTCTTTTCCAATTTTTCCAGCTTTGAGCCACCACAAACCCCAGCATCAGTCTAAAGAACTGTAGTGCTGACAGAAGTGGTGCTCACTACAGGGGGCTCCGAGCTGACCTAAGTGAAAACATCTATCACAAAAATGGAAACCAATAGCAGCCCTGACAACTAAATGACTGGTCAATCAAGGAGTGTTACTCGATGGGTTAGTACTTTGTGGTATGTGACGCTGCCCTCACAGCCAAAAAGGCTAGAATTCTGTACCACCTTCCAACTCTCACTGCCCTCCCTAGATGGGAGCCAATACCAACTTTAGTCTGAACATACCAATGATATCATTTAACAATTAGTCTATGGCATCTACACTGAGGGCACCCGCTCCAGTCACTCCCGCGCCTCTGCCATACCATCCACAATGTGGGACCTCTATACCTCAGCTGTATTACCTGCTGGGGAGCTTACCTTAGGGCCTGATTGCTATCTTTGTAACTTCATCTACCCCACAATTCATTACCTCCTCCTTTTAGTCAGATTACACCATCAGGAGGTCTCCCAGCACCTAGAGCTCACCCAGAATTTACATTCCTATATTATTGACTTCTACAATGCTGCCTCCTCCTTTATGCACAACAATTGTGAAGCTATTCTTGATAACTGATGATTAATCAATGAGATCTGCAATCAAGTCATGGTACTAGATAGTGGCATATCCAGCTACCCCGAGGAGCAGTTTTGTCAAAACATCCAGCTGTTTGAAGCAATATGGACTTAGCATTTACAACAAGTCAAAGAACTGGTACAGTCCCTACAGCAGCACTACTGAGAGCTGGCCTCTCACAACTACCCCCCATGGGTGCTGGGCCAGAAGGGCCTAGGGGGCCTGAAGGCCCCAAAGGGCATCAAGGGCCAGCCAGACCTGAAGGACCATGTGAGCCTCAAGGGCCCCCAGGCCCTCCAACCTCAGGTGAACCCAAAGACCCCTGGTGAAGGGATATAATAACCACCCTGGCTACCTTGCGGGATCAGATCCAAAAGGTGGCATTGGGATGCAAGCTTCAATTGGATGGTGTCCCCCTTGACCTCAGGGTCTCCATTGAAGCACTGTCAGATGAGATGGATAACCTCAGCACTTTCATAAGGCTTACTGACACTTGCATCTCCTATCTTGAAACAATGAGTCATGGGTTTGAAACCCAGTTAGCTACCATTGAAAACCAGCTCCAACAACAGAACGCTGAGATTCAATCCTTAAAAAAGCAGGTTGCCAGCAAGGCGTCCACTTCTACCCTCAGTCAGAATTTGGACTACATCCAAGAAGACTTAGAAGGCTTGTGGATGCAATTAGATCAGCGGGTTCCTCAAGAATATGCAGAAATGGAAATCTCAGAGCTAACACCTATCCCAGGCATTAACACCCTTTACACTCCTATTGTCACTAACTTTAAGCCTAATTTCAAGGAAAAGTTTACCCCTGGATGGGAGAGTATCACCTCCTTCCTGTATGCCTACAAGAGTTCCATGGAGGAGGCCACTGATTGACAAAAGGTGAAGCATATCCACTCCTGCCTAGACAGCACCACCCAGGAAATCATGACTCCCCATCTGAAGGAGTGTAACACTTGGGAACAGGTCTGCACCACCCTGATCCAAGAGTTCAGCAGTAACCAAACCTTGGCCAACCAGAAGCAAGCGTTCATGGGCATTTGACTTAATAAAAGAGAAAACCCTATGGAGTTTGCCAACCAGTTCTATGCTCAGGCACAACCTTTGGTTACAATAAACCATATCACTCTGGATGATGCCATCACCTCCATCATCTCCACCTTGGGGTCCTTTCCTGAGGTTCAAATGCACATGATCAGGCAGAAAAATGGATTCACTTGTATCAGGGAGATTAAGGAGGCCCTCAATGAGATCCCTGCCACGATTCTGCACTCTAAAGCTGCATCCACTGGCTTCTCTAACTGCCCTAGGGTCCATATAGTTGAGAACCAGAAAAACCCCCATCCTCGGTGCACCTATTGCAATAGCTTTAGGCATAGCACTAATATTTGTTGGAAATGTTTAGCTGAGGAGGTGAGAAAAGGGCAGTCAGCATGAAGGATGAGGCGCTCCATGCTGACACCCCTGTCCAGCCTCAAGTATCCCCTATGCACAAACCAGAAGCCACCAATTCTGAGGAAGTAGCTGCAGTATCTGATGACAATAAAGACATTGATACTGCTTACTTTTCTTCTGATGATTCTCCCATGTTCCTTACATTGCCACCTCAGTTTAGAAGTTTGGTTACCTGAGTCACCGTCTGGGTCCACAAGATTCCAGTTTACACCATAGTCAACAGTGGCTCCCCTGTGAATGTTATCTCTTCCAAGCTGATGAAACGCATCAAGGTCACCCCCAAAATTGCTGCACTACATGGAGTATAGCACAGCTGGCCCCCAGTGCACCCAATCCATAGGGGCCTATTCCTCTTTACTGATTTGGTTCAGAAAGCTCACTTTGGATACAACCGCCATCACTCTGGACAACACTAGCTACAATCTGCTCCCTGGGACCCAGTTTCTTTGAGACTATTTAGCTGTTATCCACTACAATGGTGGTTTTCTCTCCCTTTTAGGACATCGAGTCCCTCTGGTTTTTGAGACTGCCCATGATTCTAGGGCTGATGTCAAGGCCCAAGCCTGCCTACTGGAGACCAAAGGATGAATTGATCAGCTTAAGTACCACATCTGGGGCTCTCAAGTCTGGCTACCCCCTCCTGCTGTGGATGGATCAGAGGGGATGCCAATTTACTTGCCCTAGGCAACTACTGTACCCCCAAAATCCCAAGTCATTGTCAACACCCAGGTCTACATCAACATTCCCTCAGGGTATTTACTGAAGGTCTGAGGCCTATATAACCCATCTCCTAAGGAAGTGCTGACCTGCCCCAGAATCCTTGATCCAGCATATGCTGGATCAATATCAGTGTTGTTAGCCAACCTGACTGACAAACCAAAAGTTGTAGGTCCTAAATAACCCACCGCTTACATCTGCCTGTTACTGATGGGGGCTGTTGCTGATGTCTGAAGCTTTGGGGACTTAAGGGACTTTGGCTTGGAGTCACCATCCTCGGTTAATTTGGTCGATGCTAACATAGGAAAGGACCTCTTTGATGAACAGCGACTTACAGTCTAGGAGCTCCTGGAGGAATACTCAGATCTATTCTCCATTATGACCTACAATTTGGAAGGATGAACAGAGTCCTCCACCATGTAGAAACTGGGGATGCCCCCCCTTTTCAGTCCCAGCCTTACCGCAAGAGCAAGGTCAAAGAGGCCCAGATCACAGTAGAACTTAAACAGCTGCTCAATGTGGAGCTCTTGGTCCCTTTGCATAGTCCTTGGTCTTCCCCTCTTTTGTGGTCTAAAAGAAGGATGGCAAGCACTGGGTGGTGATGGATTATTGATGACTCAACTCCATCACCAAGAAGGACAGCTATCCTCTGCCCTAGATTGATGATTCCCTCCATCTACTTGCGGGTTCCAAGTACTTTTTGGCCATGGACCTCACCAGTGGGTATTGGCAGGTCGATATTGCTCCCAAAGACTGAGCCAAGTGTGCTCTAATTGCCCATGAGGGGCTGTTTGAGCCCACCCAGATACCCCAAGGCCTCTGCAATGCCCCAGCCACATTCCAGCACACCATGGATGGGATCCTTGGGGACCTGAAGCTCTCCTGTGTCCTGGTCTACCTGGATGACATTACCATTTTTTTGCAAACTTTTAACAGACATGTCAAACATCTTAAGGAAGTCTTTGAGCATCTCTGGAAGGCCTCCATCAAGCTCAAGCTCTCAAAGTGCTCCTTTTTCCAGCCTGAGCTAGAGTTTCTAGGCCATAAGGTCTCCAAGCTGGCATTTAACCTATCCTCAACAAAGTAGATGCCATAAAAATGATGTTGCGCCCCCAAAACCTACAAGATATTCAAGTCTTTTTAGGTATGGTGGGCTATTACTGTCAGTTCATCCCACAGTTTGCTGACCTCACCAAGCTGTTGTTCTACCTTCTACAAAAAAATGTACCGTTCAAATGGTGACCTGAGCAGGAACAGGCCTTCAACGCTTTACATAAAGCCTTATGTACTAAACCTGTTCTAGTTCATCCCCATTTTGACAAAACTTTCTTGCTGTTCACAGATACTAGCAATGTTGCCATCAGGGCTATCCTAGCTCAGCACATTGAGAACCAGGTTGATCATCCCATAGCTTATTTTAGCAAGACTCTAAGCAAGTCTGAGCAGAACTACAGCATCACTGAGAGGGAATGCCTAGCAGTTCTCTTAGCTATCAAGCATTTCTGGCCCTACCTCTATGGTACCCATTTTACTATTATTACTGACCATTCTTCCCTTTGATGGCTGCAACATGAAAAGACTTTGATGGATGGTTGGCCAGGTGGGTCCTACAACTACAAAGCTATAACTTCACCATCATCTATCGCACCAGCACTATTTACCAAAACGCTGATGGACTCTTCAGGATGCTGGCATTAGCAGTTCTGACCCTGAAGGAGGATCAGCTCTATGACTTGATAGGACATCCTGAACAATGGGAACTGGGATCCCCCCAGGTCCAAGCCAAACTCTGTTGGATGACTCAAGACACCCAGATCAAGGATGGGTTACTCTACAAGAAAGTCAACAAGATGTAGCTCCCCTACATCTGACCTTCCTCTTGTACTGACATCATCCTGGAAGGCCATACTACTGTTGGGCATGGTGCAGTCAAGAAGACCGATGAGTGGCTGAAGTCATGCTGCTACTGGGACCAAATGGTTAAAACCATCCAAGAGGTTCTGGAAGCTTGTATGATCTGCCAATCCAAGACTGGGCCAACCCTCAATATCAGCACTCCATTGTTGCACCAACCAAACCTTTCAATGTCATTAGTATCGATGTGGTAAATCCCCTCCCCACTGGGCTATATGGTCACAAGTATATTATACTTGCCATAGACCATCTAACTAAGTGGGTCGAAACAATCTCAGTCCCTGCAGCCACCGCTAAGGCTACCGCCCTATTTCTTGTTCACTCCATTTTCACCTGGCATGGGTACCCCCAAACCTTGCTCTTGGACAATGGTTTGAACTTCACCTCCCAGGTAGTACAGGAATTAACTTTATTTGGCACCATCCAGAGTTTCAATGCTCCCTACCACCCTTCTACTAATGGGGCAGTAGAATGGGCTAATGGAACTCTTGTCTCCATCCTACGGAAGTTGGCCACCTCAGATCATGCCCACTGGAACCAACATTTGCCCAGCACCTTGCTTGCCTACCAGGTAAGCTATCACTGTGTCGTCAAAATGTCCCCATTTGAAGCCCTGTATGGGCGGGCACCTTGGCTACCCAGTAGCATCCAGCCCCTGCTCAAAGCCTCCACCCCCAAGAATGCTGATTTAAATATGAGGGCTCTAGCTGATGAAATTGTCCAGCTCCAAGCTCAAGCCACTCAAGGCATTGTTACCACCACTGGAAGAGAGACATCCCAATCAAATCTCAGATGACCCTCCTTACCAGAATTTCAACTAGGTGGCCTCATTCTCTTTTATCATCATTGACCTGAAGGCTGACAGAACAAGCTCAACGTACTGTGGTCTGGACCCTACAAAGTTATACACAAGGTGAAGTCTGAGTACTCCATTGCCAACATCAATCAGGGGACTGTTTAAACCGGGTGCATGGTCAGTTCCTCCAGCCATACACCCCCCTCTGACAGGATCTTGAAGGGGGCCTTGTCAGGATTTGAGATAAAAATTGTATCAAATTCCCATCTTCTGAATCTGGCTGTGCCAAATTGGTCATTGAACCTAACCAAGATGAAACTCTTTCAGGATCATCCTCACCTATTCCTGAGTCACATGGAGTGGCCTTTCCACCCATTCAGTCAGGTGAGTGACGCTATCCATTGAGGATGCCCTCAAGGAGGCCATTCCAGAAGATCAACAAAGATCCTGATCAGATGAGGCTCCAAAGATCCTAAAGGCACTGAGTCCTGATGCACCCTATAAATATTAAAGCCTATTAATTTAATAAATTATTTGGCATCCTAACTCATTTTTCCATTTCCTCCTTGGTGCTCTTTTCCAATTTTTCCAGCTTTGAGCCACCATGAACCCTGGTGTCAGTCTAAAGAACTGTAGCACTGACAATTGCTTTTATACCGGACTTCTTCTCACTGTACAAACAGGTTGTAAAAGCTGGGAAGATTTGTGTACTACTACCAGAGATAATGTTAGTACAGTTTACAATACTAATTGAGAAGTGTGTGAAGCTTTAGGCCTTCTACATAATGATAAATATTGTTTTGATATATTTAATGAGGCAGCAATGACTCATTCTGGACTTCAGCAATGACATTTATTTGTTATAGCTCTAACTTCTGATAATGTTGCAAATCCACTTAATCTATGGCATCATATAGGTCATGAAGTATGTGATGCTATATTGCACCATATTAACTATATTCAACATGTTCCTGCTCAAATTGAAGATCCACATCTTGATTATAGTTTATATTTGAACTCAAGGGAGCTATCTCATTTTGGAAGGACATTATTACAATTTAATAATTCATCATATCATCATAACTGGAATCAAGATGTTTTAGCAGTTCCTGCCATACCATCTGAAAGAATAACTACTAAATTACCAGACATTCCTATACTAGAAGCAATTGAAGCTCCTATAATAAGCTATGATCCTTCCCTTGAAAGTGAACCTATAGTAGGCCAAGATCACCCCCTTATATTACAAAATTCCACAATACTAAGAAGTCAGTTAAATATTGGGCAATCTAGAGCATTTGAGTATATTGTACATCAGATTCAGGTTGATCCACAACACGATCATTTTTTCCTTTAAGGGACTAGAGGTACAGGAAAAATGTTTTTATAAAGCTCTGGCAGCTTACTATAAAGAAAAGGGTGATATTGTACTTTGTGTTGCCTCAAAAGGAATTGCTGCTACCCTTCTTCCTAATGGCCATACAGCACATTTCACCTTTTGGGTCCCTCTTAACTTAACTGATGAATCTATGTGTAATATTTCAGCTCAATCAAATCTTGCTTCCCAGCTCCATGATGCTAGACTAATTATCTGGGATGAGACACCAATGCAACATAAGCAAGTGCTTATGGCAGTTAATCACTCTCTTTGAGATATTCACAACTCTACTGCTCTTTTTGGTGGGCTACCTGTAATTTTAGGTGGTAATTTTCAACAGATTATTCCTGTTATTTGTCATGTAGGATGTGGTCAAATTTTAGATGCATGTATTCAAAAGCTTAGTTTTTGGCCTGACCTTAAAAACTATTTCTTTATGAAAATATGCATCTGATAGACCAACCTGAGAAAATAGAGAGTATAATACTTGGTTATAATCCCTTAGCTATAACCATCATAATCATGGCCCTATAACACTTCACCCTAATATTCATCAAGTATACCAACAGCAGCCATTTATAGAGTTTATTTACCCTTATAATGAAATATATCAAATTAAATTTTCAAAGTGCTCCACCATTTTTGAGGATGTACAATTTTAGTAACAACTAATCAACAGGCAAAATTATATAATGAGATAATACTTTGTACCTGCCCTGGTCTAAGCCAGTTTTACTACTCTAATGATACAGCTAATCCTGGTGAAAGAGTCACTGAAGAGCTTATACCTGTAGAGGTGATAAACACATGTGATTCAGGTTCTCTTCCTCCTTCTTGCCTTGAGCTTAAAGTTGGAGTGCCAAATTATACTTTTATGCAATCTCTATCCTACCCAAGGAATGTGTAATGGAACAGTACTTATTGTCAATGAGCTTAAGCCAAATACTATAAAGGCTACAATTCTATAAATGCCATTTAGTGGGCGTCAATTTTTTATCCCTAGGATTGATGTCATTGATTCTAAAGAATTTCACTTTACTCTTTGTTGCTGGCAGTTTCCTGTCCATCTAGCATTTACTATGACTATTAACAAATCTCAAGGACAATCTCTTTCATGTGTTAATGTAGATCATTTTTGAGCCATTCACACATGGTCAGCTATATGTTGCCCTGTCATGGGTTACTAATGTATCTAACTTGATTGTTTGCTGTTGAATTTTGGGCTTTGTTCTGATGGCTGGTTCTTCATCAGGTGTGAAATGCAGTTTTGTGCATCTATTGTGTGAGGACAATAGACAGGATGGTGATTTAGAGTTTAAAATATAACAGTTTTGGTAGTACTTAAATTGTATACCCTGAGTTTACTTGGACAATGGCACACCACCCTGA
>JAKSZP010012707.1:0-23207 GCA_022478985.1 Massospora cicadina
AAGGAGGTGCTAACCTGGCCAGGAATTTAGATCCAGCTTATGCTGGGTCTATATCAGTGTTGTTGGATAACCTTACTGAAAAACCAAGGGTAGTAGGCTCAAACATTCCCGCTGCTTATGTCCACCTTCTACCTTTAGAGGCTGTCAACAGCATCCATAGTTTTGGGAGCCTAAGGGACTTTGGGTTTGAGGCACCCCATCAGTGGCCCTGGTCGACATCAGTATTGAAAAGGATCAAACTGAAGACCAACAGCACAAAGGTCAAGAATTATTACAGGAGTTTTTCGGACCTATTTTTGGCCAAACTTACGACTCTGGAAGAATGAACGTGGTTTTACAACATGTGGAGATTGAGGACGCTCTTCCTTTCCAGTTTAACCTTACAGAGAGAGTAAGTTTGAAGAAGCCCAGGTGGCGGCGGAGCTTAGACAACTACAAAAAAGCCAGACTCTTAGTGCCCTTGTACAGCCCGTGGGCTTCTCCCCTCCTGCTGGTCCAGAATAAGGATGGCAGCCATCAGGTGGTGATGGACTATTGATGGATCAACTCCATCTTTAATAAGGACAGTTATCCTTTGCCCCAAATTGATGACTCTCTCCAACTGCTCACCGTATTGCAGTACTTTTCTGCAATGGACCTTGAAAGTGGATTTTGTCAAGTGGAGAACGCCCAAAAGATTGATCCAAGTGTGCACTCATATCCAATGAAGGGCTATTCGAGCCCACAAGGATGCCTCAGGCCCTCTTATATGAGCTAACCACTTTTCAACGCGCCATGGATGGGATCCTTAAGGATTTGAAGCTATCATGAGTCCTCGCTTATCTTAATGGCATCACTGTCTTCTCACAAACTTTTAATGGACATGTAGAGCATCTCCAGGAAAGTTTCAATCAGCTCCAGAAGGCTTTGATAAGCTCAAACCTTTGAAGTGCTCCTTCTTCCAGTCGGAAATGGAGTTTTTGGGGCACAAGGTCTCAAAGGATGGCATCCAGCCCACACTGGACAAAGTCAGCACCATAGAAAAGATGTCACGTCCCCATAGCCTAAGGAATATTCAGGTATTCCTTGGCATGGTGTGTTATTATTGTCAGTTTGTCACTTAATTTGCTGACCTAGATGAGCCTCTATTATACCTCCTGCATAAGAACGTTCCTTTTGAGTGGCGATTAGAAAAAGAACAGGTCTTTTATGCGTTGAGGACTACTCTTTGTACTAAACCCATCATAGTCCACCCACATCTTGATAAACTGTTCTTGCTGTTAATGGGTGTGAGTGATGTTGCCGTTGGGGCCATCCTTGCTCAGCATGACGAAAATCAGGTCAACCACCTAGTGGCCTATTTTAGCAAGACTTTGATTAAGGTCGAACAGAACTATAGTGTTACCAAGCAGTAATGCCTGGCTGTCTTTCTAGTAGCATATATTTTTGACCGTATCTCTAAGGGACCCACTTTACAATTGTCACTGACCATTCCTCTCCTCAGTGGCTCTAGAAGATGAAGGACCCAGATGGCCATTTGTCCAGATGGGCCTTGAGGCTGCAGAGTTATAATTTCACTATTGTTTACTGCATGGGCGTGATCCACCAGAACGTCAATGGCCTCTATAGGATGCCGGTGCTGGTTGCTTTGACCTTGAGTAAGACTAGCTGTATGATTTGATTGTTAAGCCTGAACTCTGGGAGTTGGAAACTCCTGAGGTCCAAGCTGAGCACCAAAAAATGGCCCAAGACACTCAGATCAAGTAAAGGCTGCTATATAAGAGGGTCAATAAGAAATGGCTTCCTTATGTCCACCCTTCTTACCGAACTGACTTTATCTTAGAGGGCCATACTACCTTGGGACATCGGGCAGTTAAGAAGACTCACAAATGGTTGAAGTCATAATGTTACTGGGATAAAATATTGGAGACTATTCAAGAGGTCCTGGAGGTCTGTATAACTTGTTAATCCCAAGACCAGGCCAGTCCTTGGTATCAACACTCATTCATCACCCTTATGGGACCCTTCAACGTCATTAGCATTGATGTGATAGGCCCTCTTCCTACTGTATTGCATGGCCATAAATATATCTTCCTAGCATGGACCATCTAACCAAATGGGTTGAAGCGATTTTGGTCCTTGCTGCCACTGCAAAAGCCATGGCTTTCTCCTAACTCAATCCGTTTTTGCTCATCATAGATGCTCACAAACTTTCCTTTCAGAAAATGTGTTAAATTTCACCTCATGATATTCCAAAACTTACAATTCTTTTTGGCACTAACCAAAGGTTCGCCACACCTTACAACCCAAATACCAACGAGGTGATGGAACATGCTAATGGAACCCTCTATCTCTATTTATGGAAGATGGCCGCCTATGACCCTGCTCGCTGGAATCAATATTTGCCCAGTGACTTGCTTGCCTATAGAATAAGCTACCATCGAGTCATTAAAATTTCCCTTAAAGAAGATCTATATGTATGTGCCCCCAGTTCCCAAGTAGCATTCAGCCTTTTATTAAAACCTCCACTCATGTGAACTCCAATTTAACCATGAGGGCCTGCTGGTATTTTTGTACACCTTTCCAGCTGTCTAGATTACCATGGGTCACTAGGGGATAAATCCCTATGGCGAGCGAATTAGATATCAGTTGACCCCGATTTTTGGGTTAACAATGCTCAGGTATTTTGGGTAATTCGCCACAATCAGATTCATCAGTGATTGATCTGGGTGAATGCTTTAGATCTCGTCAGGCAGAGTTGCTGATCAAATGGGGTCATCTGATAGTTAATTGATGATTATCTATCAGGTGTACTAATTGGGATTCGTCAGTTTTAATCACCAACTGATTGGGAATTTAAGGAGCAAGTTGCGAGGTGTGTGATGCTGCCTGAAACTAGAAAATCAATAAGTTGGTTCATGACCTGTCATAATGGATAACAAGTTCAACTACCTAAGCAGGTCGCTTGCCAAATATGGTTGGTTTACTTGGATTAAGTGGAAAATGTTAGGGATACATTATCTGATTCTGTCCATTTTAGGTCTCAAGGATGTCCAATGAAGGAATCCTAACCATATGAGGAAGATTATCGCTGATGAGATGCCAAAAGGAAGTTCAATGGCAACAGCTGCCATTTCATAGCTGAGGCGCTAACTGAGGGTTGGGTGATAAATTCCCTATATAAATCCCCTGATAAATCACAAAATAAAAGTTTAATTTAGCAGAATTCAGTATTGGTTCTATTCTATTCATCTTAAAAATTATTTCTTGTGTGCTTTAGTTGGAAACTCTTTAGTAGGATAAAGTGTAAGGATTGAGGATCCTTAATAAGAGAAGCTGAGCTTGAACAGGAATTGCTGTAGACTCCGTGAGACCAGAGGAAAGGCCATAAACTTAAGGATCTGAGCGTGGATCATGTTAGGCTCAAGGGTATAAGTCTTTAGTGATGACATCAAGAGCATTTTGAGGAGAAGTACAGGTCAAGCGTTGGACCAGAATGTGTTATATATTCAACTACGGATAATAGTCCTTATACTATATTCAATCAACTACCATCTACTATCAGACAACACGAATTGTGCACACATCAAACCTGTGCAGTTAATCAATTAGGGGTTATCAGTCTTTAACAATCAGTGAGAGCCCCTAAATTTTAACAAGGCCTTATCCAATTTAATTTGTTCATATTTAAGCCCTAGCTACGCAAGGCATCATCGCCACCACCAGAAGGGTTACATCCCAATTCAATGTCAGCTGACCCTCCTTACCCGTTTTTTATTTAATGGCCTCCTTTTCTTTTATCACCATTGATGTAGAGGTTGACAGAATAAGCTCAACGTTCTTTGGTTCTGACCTTATAGGGTCATTCATAAGGTGAACTCTGAGTATCCATTGCTGACATCAATTAGGGAAAAGTGGTGAATCGAGTTAATGGCTGGTTACTATGGCCCTATTCTCCCCCCAACAGGATATTGAGGGGGGCATTGTCATTATTCAAGATGACTAGCAAGCCAAAATTCTTACTCCTGAATTGAGCCTTGACCAATTGACTCTTAAACCAGTACAAACGAAACCTTATCCTGAAAGCAATAAAATTAGATTTGATCAAGAAGCATCACACATATGAGAATTGATGAAATCACCTTCAGGAATCCCATCCCCACTTTCCAAATCATGAGAGGCGCCGCCCCCATTGCTGTTTACAAGGACGATGTAGTACAATGGGGGCGCCATCCAGGTGTTTGATCCAGAAGGAAGTAAAAGATCCTGATCCTACAAGGCCATGATGGTCCGTGAGGCACCATGCCCCCTATAAATATTGACACTTTCTAACACAATTAAGTAGCATATATTCTCTCCATCTTTTCCTTTTTTTACCTTTCCTCTAATTTTCAGCTTTGAGCTCATCTTTAGACTTTGATGACAGTTAAGAGAACGGTTACACCAAGAATCAGCAACTAAGATATTTTAAAATCGAGTGTCCTGTTTCTTTTCAATCCTTGATTGGTTGAAGATGATATCTACAGTTATCCCAGTATAATTGGAAACAAAGGATAAGACTTAAGCTATTGTGGGATAAGTTGTTTTTATAAAATCAAATTATGTTAGTACTTTAGTCATAAAATTAAGATTTGAAATAAATGTAATTGATAGTATATTGGGTTGAGGTATGGTTTATTATTTTTAGGGGCTTAATGAACCCCTAATCAGTCTCTTCTTGATCTTAGCTTGATGGTGGCATCCGTTTGGCTTAATGCTTGTGTCCATGAGCTTTATCTCATGGTGTACACCCCTGAACCAGGATGTTCAATGGCCACTTGCTCAACCCCACTTATGGTTTGGGGCTGAGCAACCACTTCCATTCATTGTTTTTAACATGTATATGTATTATTTCTGGGGGTAAGTTTAAAAGTCTGAGGTTTGAGATAATGTCATTGTGTGATGAGCATATAGTATTGTAGATGGCAATTAGTATATTTAGTTTTTGGTAATCAACCCAATTAAATCAACTAATTAGATTAAATGAAGTAAAGTATAAACAATTGGTATGTTTTTTATCTGATATCCAAACCATTTAAATCAACTAAATAAATAAATTAATTGAAGTATTGTAAATGACAATTAGTGTGTTTAATATAAAAATTGAACCAGATAAGATCAAATAACGAAATAAATAAATTAATTAAATGTAGTTTTGAAGATAGCAATTAGTATGTTTAGTATTTTTTTAGTACTAGATGGTCCCAACCCAAGGGTTAGTATGTTTAGTATTAATCAAGCCAATTGAATCAACAAAAGCCATCTTTTCTACCATAAAAACATTGTGCCTATTAGATTAAAACAAATTTAGATTATTGATATTTATATGTTTTATTACTGGCGATAAGTTCAAATACCAAAGTATGAAATGATGTTATAGCATGACAAGCCTATAGTATTGTAGATGGTAATTAAGTATTTTTATTTAATAATTAAACCAATTAAATTTAACTAACTAAATAAAAAATAAATCAAATATTTTAGATGGCTATTAATATGTTTAGTAATAGAAAATTGAACCTTTTAGATCAAATAACTAACTAAATAAAATAGATGAAGTAAACTTTCTCTCTCATTACAATCACTTTTGCAACTTATTCAATTCAAGTCTAATTCTAGTTTGATAATCTCACAGAGGAGATTAGTCTGCACCCATGTAAGGAGCAGTTGGGCAAGTAAGGTAAGAGGAGCAGGTGGTACGCCTGTGGCCTCAAACGTTCGAAAACGCCCCAGAGAAACTGGTGGAATAAAAAAAAATAAAAAAATGGTGGTCACTATTTCCCCAGAAATCCTCACTTGGCAAGCATGATGCAACCAGTACATCAACATGCCGCACTCCCAACCACTCTCGTTGGTGGAATACAGAGTCTGTGTGTTTCTGGAAATCCAACAAACAGCTTTATGGGAAAAATTTTGTGGGGATGTGCACACTTTTTTCCTGACCGCAGTGTACATCGCACCTCACTCTATGTCATGTGGTTGGCTGGACCTCGGTTTCAAAAACAAGGAGGCAGCAGACAAAGCTGCTGCAGTGCGCATAGTGATTGACCTCCCCAAAGAACAATGGGTCATCAAAACCAAATGCACCAGATGGACAAAATCCAACCAAATTTTCCTCACATTTAACTTTTTGCCTACTACGGTAAAACGTGCCATTTTGGAGCAACACCCGAAAGATGGTCTCACCATATATGGTGAAATACAATCTTTTGAAATGCAACACTTCACGCTGATGCCACACCTGTGCACTGGCAAAGCCATCGCAGTTCTGACCCCAACTGAGGAGATTGTGAAGGACCTAACCCAGATCCCACACTCCTCATATATCAATATTGAAGGGCATACCACCCACCCTTTCTGGGTAACCGTGGACAGCGCGCCCCCCATCTGCACCCACTGTGACGCGTTCAGCCATAAGGCACATGCATGCCCCACCAAGGAGGGCATCACATTCCAAGAACACCCCTCAGTGGCCATGGCCAGCGGAGAGGCGCACTATGAACCAACTGCAAGCATCAAAGAGGCTTTCCCATGGGGAGCACAAGGCTGCTACCTACTAGTAAAACCTATTTCCCTGCAAGAGTGGAAGAAGGCCAAGAAGGCCCGCAGGGCCGCGGCCAAGGAAGTGGCCAAAGTCACCACCGCTATCCCACACTCCCAATGCCAGGAGGACATCAAAATCTTCACAGTGGAAGCAACTTGGGAATCCCTCAACCAATCAGATTGGGAAGCCCATGCCAATTGGGCCACCTAATCTGAGGATACGATGGGTGACTCAATCTCACCTGATCTTTGCAACCAAGCTCCAGTTGAAACTGACTTGGGGTCCAACATGCCTGAAAAAAAATTTTGACCCAATCATTGGTGCATCAAACTCATCCGCACCACAAAAAATTCATTCAACGTCAGGGAAACAAAAAGTGAAGGCAAAAGCCAACGCAAACCTTTCTTCTAAGATTAACAAAGCTACTGATAGCATTGCTGCAAACACCTGCACTGCCGTGAAGGCTGTGGGGATCTAGAGGAGGCTAGTGGGCCCAGGTGCCCACCCCCTCACACCTAAGGTGCGATGGGGGAAACCTTCACTTTAGGGACGTTGAATATCGCCAGACTCAAGGCCTTGCCATCCTGGGCTAGGAAACTGAGTTTTTTACAAAAAAATATATCTGTGGATATCCTGGTTATCCAGGAGTCCCACTGTCCATGAGGTTCCGAGGATGCTTGGAAAACCATGCTCCTCCCATCCCTATCCTTTTGGTCAGAGCACTGTGGGGTGCTAGTTTGGAAAAACAATTTTTTCAGATTTTTATTGTTGGAATCCTTCCTCAATGGTTGAGTCCTTATTGTCACTTTCTCGTGGGCTGATTTGGCACATGCTATCATCAACATCTATGCCCCAATATGTGCACAAGAGCGCTGGGAATCTTTCTCATTGGTCAAATCCCTCCCATTACCCCCAGACCCTTTTGTAGTCGGTGACATAAACTGTTGGCTAAACACCCATGGACCGTTGGCCTTCCTCCTCCCACGCCCCCCAGGGTCACGTAGAACTTCGCATTATAAAGGCCACCCTTGGGTTAATGGATGTGCTGATGTGGCAAGCCCCGCTGCTCAAAAACATGATGCGCCCCCACGTCCACAACGGCCAATTAAGGTCCATGACCCGCATTGTCCTTATCCTGACACTGGTGAAATTCCAACCCCACATTTCCCACTTCAAAACAACAAAAATTGAATTCTCTGACCACCAACCGGTCTCAATAACCTACCACCTACCTGTCACAGTGGCTAATGCCCCACATTGGTGCAAACTCCGCCCTCCCAAACTTGCGTCGCCAAGATTTTCCACTTGGGTGGAATCAGCAACTTTGGCAAAAGAGTTTGTTACACCGTTTTGCGCGGACACCATCTCCACATGGTCAACCTTCAAAGAGGATACCATCCGCCACTCTCACCACCTCTCCTCCCAATGCTCACGAGCCACATTAGCCATCATTTCGTGCACTCTGGCAGAGGTGGCACACCTGGAATCTAACATCCCACCTACAGGCTACAGCTCTGCATGGGGCCAGAAGTGGGAAGAAGCAGCTGCCCACCTCAACATGCTCGAAAGGCAACACAAACATTGGGTTTGTTTTCAGTACAGGGCCAAACATAATACAGAGGACAACAAGTGCACCGCATATTTTTTAAAAAAATTCGCACCACGCCAGAGCGTGGCCTGCACACAGGTGCAAAGATCGAATTATTCTGTCATGGATATGCCAGCTGAAGTGGCAATTGAAATAAAAAGTATTACTCTGAGTTATACCGATCTAATCCAATTCAGCTGGCTGAAGTGGCGTAATTTTTCAACTGAACCCACATCTGCACAATTTTTCAATACCTGGAAATAATGAATTTGATTACTCTGAATGAACTATGGACAGCCATCCGTGGTGCACCAAATTGGAAATGCCCAGGCCCAGATGGCATTCCATATGAATTCTATAAAAAGAACTTCAAATATATATCCCCACTGCTACTTGCCTCACTTAATCAGAGCCTTCTGGAAATGCGCCTCCTACCAGGAGGACAAGAGGCCTTCACCGTCACACTCTAAGAAAGGGGACAAGCTAGACTTAGCCAACTGGCGCCCCATTTCTTTAACTAACACAAATACAAAAATTTTAACTAAAATCATGGCTAACCGTTTAGGGATTGTAGCATCTGCCACCATCTCCCCAGAACAATTCAGTTTTATACCCAGAATGCCGATTTGGGACAACGTGCACTCTGTGGCTAATGCATGCCAGTCCACAGCCTCTGGGGCATTTGTATTCTTGGACCAACAGAGGGCCTATGATAGAGTAAACTGGGAATACCTCAGGGCCTGCCTCCATCAATTCCACTTACCCCCTCGCTTCATCAACTGGGTAATGCTGCTCACGGAATCTGCAACAATGGCAGTGTGTGGCCCTGGCTTCCTAAAGGAAGTAGTCCACCCTCAAAGGGGCTTACGACAAGAGGACCCCCTTAGCCCACTCTTATACAACTTCAGCCTTAACCCACTACTTCGAAGTGAATGCCCAACTCACTGGGGTCCATGTACCAGGCCAAGCCCCAGTCAAGATGATGGCGTTTGCAGACGACTGTGTGGTTATGGTGTCTAATAATAAAGATGCACGTGCACTTGAGGCTCTCATCCAGGAGTATTCCCGGGTAAGTAATGCTGCACTTAACGCTTCCAAAACCGAAATCATCCTCCTTGGTCGGTCTCAAAACTGCTGGGCCCCAGCAACCAGTGCCCAGCACGGCCCATCTGCTTGCACACGTGCTCGCCCTCCCAGCTCACCCCACACCGCCCCACTGGTGCTCCCCTTCATGCCACGCCCTACCATAGGGCCTGTCCGCCATCTGGGCGTGTGGGTGGAGACAGGCAGGTATGCATCAGCAGTAATGGAGAGTCATATTCTAGACAACATGACGAAGTGCATCGCATCCCTCAGAGACCACCCTACTTCCCTTACTGGCAGGGCTGTTTTAGCCAACTCTATGCTCCTCTCCAAAGTCTGTTTTTGAGCCCACGCCATCCCCCTCTCCCCAGGCTTTTTCAAATCCTTGTATTCCCTTCTGCAAGGATGGCTTTAGTCAGGCCACCCACCACCAGTACGGCTAGAGGTCATGTTTGGCCCTCATCATCATGGTGGCATGGGCCTGCTTGACTTCAAAGCCCATGCTGACAAAATCCTGGGAACCTGGATTGCGGCCATCACCGCCCCTACGCTTCCCTCCCAACACTGGTCCCACACGGCCTGCTCCAACTTCTCCCGCGCCTTGGGCCTTAACAATCCATCAAACCCTCACTCCTTAATGAAATACCTGGCTTCACACCCATCGGCCACAGGTCCTCACGGGACTAAAACCCACTACAAACAAATCCTCCTCTCCATGCGGAGCGCTGAGTGGAGAATTTGTATTAGTGGACACACAGCCCAGAGAGGCCGCCCCTCTCCTCAGTTCACACAAGAGGTACAGGGGCTACCCATTCAAGATGACGTGATCCCCACACGACCCCATGTCCTATCCAGGGTGGACTACCTGGACATGATGGACATCCCTTACTCCATTGAGACTCAGAAGACTATTTGGAAATATGCACACCATCCTCTGTTGCAGCCTCAAATCCGTTCCCATGTGTGGCGCTGCCTGAGGCAGGTGTACCATATGGCTGAGTGCTCTAACGCTTTACACTCATCCTGCGTCATGTGTGGCCAGTATGGAACGCTGTTCCACCGCATGGAGAAGTGTCCTACCTCTAGAGTGATATGGCGCGAAGTTCAACGTCTGCTTGGCCAGGATCAAACACATCCCTTCAGTCTGTCAGGAGATATGTTTGCTTTATCAATGGCTACCCCCCTTCCACCCTCCCTCCGTGCTCTGGTGGTTGCAATCATCATGTGGACCATCCACACGATTGTCTTGGATTCCATCGCAGGCTCCACCCCCACCCTCCCAGAAGCTGTCCACAGATTCTGGTCTCATTTGGTGGACCACTTTCAGGCGTGGATATTTGGATACCTCCCACTGCGTCGCTGACAGCTGGTCTCCTCCTGGTTCCCAGTTTGGTTCATCAAATCAAACCCTTTCCTCCACGCGTGTTCAATTGTGGCTATGGCCTCCTCACACGTTCCCTCCCCTCCCCATAGTGTTGTTCCCACTGGCAACAAGAGATAGCATCGCTTTTCTGGGGTGCCTTCCCTGTTCTAAGTTTTGTTTTTTTGGGTCAAATTTGGAAGTGTTCATCCCATGGTCGGCCTTCCTCGCAATAAATTTAAAATTTAAATTTAAACTAGATGAAGTATTGGAGATAGCAATTAGTATCTTTAGTATGTAATGATGAAACCGATTAAATTAACTAATTAATATAAATATTTATGAAGTATTATAGATGGCGATTAGTATGTGTTTTATGTAATAATCAACCCAATTGAATCAACTAACTAAATATTTAAATAAAGATTTATTGTAAATGGCGTTTAATGTGTATAGTATTTAATATTTGAACAACTAAATCAACTAATAACTAAAGTAAAGTTAAATATTGTAGATGGCTATTAGTAAATTTAGTATGTATAATAACCAAATTTTATTAAATCTACTAAATATACATATTAGATATAGTATCATATATGGTGATTGGTAAGTATAGTATGGTATAATTGACATAATTAATTTAATTTATTGTGTGGAAGGCCGACCAGGGGATGGACACTTCTGATAAGACATGAGGAAAACAAAACACAGTAATAGGGGGCACCCCAGAGAAGCTAATGCTGTCTCCTGTTGCCAGCGGGAATGCCACTACTGGGAGGGAGGAATGTATATAGGGTCCAGAGCCACGATTGAGCATGTGTGGATAGTCCACATGGCGATTGGACCACCAAAGCATGGAGGGATGGTGGAATAGGGGAGACCATAGATAAAGCAAACATGTCCCTAGACAAACTTAAGGGATGTTCCTGATCCTGGCAAAGAAGACGTTGCTCCTCGCGCCAGATCACTTTAGATGTAGGGCGCTTCTCCAGGTGGTGAAACAGCGTTCCATACTGGACATACATGACACAGGATGAGTGTAAAGCGTTAGAGCACTCAGCCATATGGTACACCTGCCTCAGGCAGCGCCACACATGGGAACGGATTTGAGGCTGCAACAGAGGATGGTGTGCATATTTCCAAATCATTTTCTGAATTCAAGGGAATAAGGGATGTCCATCATGTCCAGGTAGTCCACCCTGGCCAAGACATGAGGCCTCGCAGGTATCAAGCCATCCAGAATGGGTAGTACCTGTACCTCCTGGGTGAACTGAGGAGAGGGGCGCCCCCTCTGGGAAGTGTGTCCACAGATACAAGTTCTCCACTCAGCGCTCCACATGGAGAGGAGGATTCGTTTGAAGTGGGGTGCAGTTCCATGGGGACCTGCGGCCAAAGGATGGGAAGCCAGATACTTCATCAAAGAGTGAGGGTGTGACAGATTGGTAAGGCCCAGGGCGCGGGAGAAGTTGGAGCGGGCCTCATGGGACCAGTGGTGGGATGAAAGGGTAGGAATGGTAGCAGCAGCGATCCAGGTTCCCAGGATTTTGCAGCATGGTCCTCAAAGTTGAGCAGGCCCATGCCTCCACTATAGCGAGGGCAAACATGACCTCTAGTTGCACTGTCGGTGGGCGGTTCAACCAAAGACACCCTTGCAGAAGGGCATATAGTGACTTGAAGAAACCTGGGGAGAAGGCGATGGCGTGGGCCCCAAACCAAACTTTGGAGAGGAGCATAGAGTTGGCTAGTACAACCCTGTTGGTAAGGGAAGTAGGGTGGGCTCTAGGGAGGCGATGCGCTTCATCACGTTGTCCAGAATACAGTTTTCCATCTCTGTTGAGGCATACCCTCCTGCCTCCAACCACACCCCTAAATGGTGGACCGGCCCAACGGTAGGGCGCGGAACAAAAGGGAGCACAATTGGGGCAGTGTGGGTTGGGCGGGGAAAGCAAACGCGCGTGCTAGAAGACAGGGTGGACTGGAAATAGAGCGCTGAGGCCCAGCGGGTTTGATACTGACCAAGGAGAATGATTTCAGTTTTGGAGGTGTTGAGTGCAGCATTACTTACCCAAGAGTGAACCTGTATAAGAGCTTCAAGTGTGCGTGCATTTTAATTGTTAGACACCCCAACCACACAGTCATCAGCAAATGCCAACATTTTGACCGGGCTTGGCCTTGCACTTGGACCCCAGCAAGGTGGGCATTCACGTTGCAAAGGAGTGGGTGCAGGCTGAAGTTATTTAAGAGTGGCTAAGGGGGTCCCCTTGGCTTAGTCCCCTTTGAGGGCGGACTATGTTCGTGAGAAAGCCAGGGCCACGCACAGCCATTGTGGCAAATTCCATCAGCTGCATCACCCAACTGATTAAGCAAGGGGGTAGGGGTTTGGTAGAGGCAGGCCCTGAGGTATTCCCAGTTTACTCTATCATAGGCTCTCTGTAGGTTTAAAAATACAAGTGCACCAGAGGCCGTGAACTAACAGCCGTTGGCTACAGTGTGCATGTTGTCCCAAATCGACCTTCTGGGTATGAAACCAAATTGTTCTGGGAAGATGGTTGCAGAGGCAAAAATCCCTAGACGGTTAGCCATGATTTTAGTAAACTTTTTTGTGTCTGTGTTAGTGAAAGAAATGAGGCGCCAGTTGGCCAAGTCCAGCATATCACCTTTTTTGAAGAGCGTAATGGTGTAGGCCTCTTGCCCTCCTGGTAGGAGGCGCGTTTCCAGAAAGGCTCTGGTTAAGAGAGGCAAGCAACAGTGGGGATAAATATTTGAAGTACTTCTTATAGAACTCATAAGGAATGCCATCAGGGCCAGGGCATTTCCTATTTGGTGCACCGTGGATGGCAGACCAGAGTTCGTCTGGAGTAATCAAATTCATCAACTCTGGGAAATAGGAAACGGTGCAGGTATGTGCGCTATTGAGAAAATTCGCCATTTTGGTCAGCGGAATTGGGTCAGATCAGTACAATTTGTATTAATAGTTTTGTATCTCAATTGCCCCTTTGGCTGGCATATCCGCTACATAACTGTCAGGCCTTTGCACCTGTGTGCAGGCCAAGCTCTGGCGCAGTGTAAAGAATTTTTGAAAAAAGTAAGTGGAGCATGTGTCACCTGCTGTGATGTGTTTAGCTTTGTACTGAACACAAACCCAATGCTTGTGTTGCCGCTCAAGCACGTTGATGTGGGCGGCTACTTCTGCCCACTTGTGGCCCCAAGAAGGGCTGTAGCCCTTGGCTGGGACGTTGGACTCCAGGTGGGCCAGCTTTGCCAGAGTGCGCAAGATGACCGCGGAGGTGTATCGTGAACATTGGGAGGACAGGTGGCAAGCCTAGCAGATTGTGACCACCTTGAAGGCCGACCAGGTAGAAATTGGATCAGCACAAAATGGTGCGATAAACTCTGGAGCCATGGTCGCAGATTCCATCCATGAGGAAAATTGGGGTGACATGATTTTGGCTGGGTGTAGTTTGCACCAATTTGGAGCCCAAGAAATGGGGTTGTGTATGTGGAAGAAAATTGAAACCAACCTGTGATTGGAGAAATTGATCTTCGTCATGGTGAAATGGGAAATTTGTTTATGAAATTTTAAGGGCGTGAGGATAAGGTCAATATGGGACATGGACCTTAACTGGCCATTGTGGATGTGGGGGCGCGACATACTTTGAGAAGTGGAGCATGACATGGAAGTGTGTCAATCAACCCTAGGGTGGCCTTGAGGATGCATAGTTCTATGTGTCCCTGTGGCGGGGAAGATGAGGAAGGCCAGCGGTTGGTGGATGGGTTGAACCAACAGTTCATGTCACCAACGATGAAAGGGTCAGGGGGTAACAGAAGGGATTTGACTGATGAGAAAAATTCCTGATGTTCTCATGCACATGTTGGGGCATAACTGTTGACGATAGCATGCACTACATCAGCCCACAAAAAATTGACAATGAGGATGCGGCCACTAAGGAAGGATTCAGATGATGAAAATTTAGAAAAATTGTTTTTTCTAATAAGCACTCCGCAGTGCTCAGACCAGAAGGATAGGGAAGGGAGGAGCATGGATTTCTATGCTTCCTCAGAACCGCATGGACAGTGGGACTCCTGGATGGCCAGGATGTCCACGGGTAAATAATGTTGTAAAAAACTCAGTTTCCTAGTCTGGGATAGCGAGGCCTTGAGTCTGGCGATGTTTAATATCCCCTAAAGTAAAGGCTCTCCCCATTGCACCTTAGGTGCGAGGGGAAGGGCACCCAAGCCCTTCAGCCTTCTCATGTTCTCCACGGCGCTTTTTGGCGCCTCAGGTATGTGATGCAACGTAGTCAGAAGAATTGGTAGCTTTAGCAGTTGGGTTTGCATTTGCTTTTGCCTTCGCTTTTTGTTTCCCCGCTGCAGAACAATATTTTTGTGGTGTGTGCATTTTTGGTGCACTGACAAAAGTTTTTGAATTTTTGGCTGGGAGGTTGGAGACTGAGTCAGTTCTAATTGAGGCTTGGGCGCATTGGTCAAATGAGTTTGACTTGCCCATTGGGGCTTCAGCTTGGGCGGCCCAATCTGCTTGGGCGTCCCAATCTGATTGGTTAAAAGATTTTTGAGCTGCTTCCACCATGAAAGTCTCAATTTCCTCCTGGAGCGGGATGGCAGGATAGTGGAGGCGAGCTTGGCCGCCTCCTTGAAGGCCATCTTGCAGGCCTGTTTGGCCTTCTTCCACTCTTGTGTGGATATTGGGTGCACTATAAAGTAGCAACCTTGTGCTCCCCATGGGAAGGCCTCCTTTATATCAGCAGTTAATTCATAGTGGGTCTCCCTGGTGTTCATAGCCTACAAGGGATGCTCTTGGTATGTGATGCCCTCCTTGGAAGGGGAGGTGTGTGCCTTGTGGCCAAACGCATCACAAAAGGCGCAGATGGGAGGTGCGCTGTCCACGGTGACCCTGAAAGGGTGGGTGGCTTGCCCCTCAATAGTGATAAAAGCGGTGTGCGGTATTTGGGTTAGATTCTTCGCTATCCCCTCATCTGGGGTTAGGACTATAATCGCTTTTCTGGTGCACAGGTGTGGCATCAGCGTAAAGCATTGCATTTTGAAGGAGTGTATTTCGCCATATATGGCGAGCCCAGCCTTCAGTTGTTGTTTGAGCATGGCGCATTTGACTGTAGTGGGCAGAAAGTCAAAAGTTACAAAAATCTGGTTTGGTTTTGTCCATCTGGTGCGCTTAGTTTTAATGACCTGCTGCCCATCTGGGAGGTTTAACACAACGCGCACTGTTGCAGCCTTGTCGCTGCTTCCTTGCTTTCAAAACTGAGACCCATCCAACCGCGTGGCATAAATGAGGTGCAACATACACCGCGTTTGGGAAATGAGTGTGCACATCCCCATAAAGGTTTCCCACATCGCCATCTGCTGAACATCTAGGAATACACATACTCCGTGTTCCACTGACAAAAGTGGTTGAGAGTGTGGCGTATTGATGTACTGGTTGCATTGCGCTTTCCAAGCTAAAATTTATGAGGAATGGTTACCGCCAGTTTTAGTTAAGTTTGTCTATTCCTCTGGGTTTCCTGGGGCGTTTGCAAACTTTAGTTGTCACGGGGCCAACACCTGTGCCCTTTACCTTACTTGCCCAACTGCTCCCCAACATGGGCGCAAACTAATCTCCTCGGTGAGATTATCAAACTAATACCTGACTTGAATTGAATTTGTTGCAAAAGTGATTGTAATGAGAGAGAAAAGTTTAATTTACATAATTAAATCAACTAAATGGATGAATTAAATTAAGTTTGTAGATATCTTTAGTAAGCTTACAATGTAATAATTAAACCAATTAAATCAACTAAATAAATAGATTAAATTTTCTATTGGTGATTAATAGCAAGAGTGTCCCAGTGGTATTTTGAATTCAATGACCACTGCTTCCTGAGTTCAATCCTGGTAGATGAACTTTGATATGGGATTATTAAATGACAGTGTTGGCATTGCTCACCAATGCTCCAAACTGAGATAGCGAATAGCAAGGTGGTTCATGAAATTCTTAGACTATCATAACGCTGCATGTGGAGGTTTACTTGGATTTATCCTCCTTTCCTATTAATCTGTTTCCCACCAATCAGTGTGGTATTATCCCCAGGTTGACCCACCTTGACTAAATAAATAATTTGTGATTGGTATCATTAGCTTTAATATAAGATTGACCAATCAAATTCAGACAGACAAATACAATTAAGTATTTTATATAGCCAATGTTGAATTTAGCATATAATTGGTCATTGAAATCACAGAAATAACCGTCAGTTTCTTACATGATTCATTTAGTCTTTTTAACAAAACAAATAAAACCATACTGCTCAGCCAAAATGATATATCAATTCTGATTTTAGTATATAAACCATATTACATCTTAAACTACTTTTATTTGTCTTCTATAAGCAAGAAATAAGGAAAACTACCTTGTGTTGATCCTCTTTATTCATTAAATGACTATAATAGGGCTGTTATATTTTGATCCATTTGTTTAGTAGAAACTATAAAAAGTATACTTACATATATATACACAATAAATTTATAAGATGATTTCTTGAATTACTTTATCTAATTGCTGACTAATTGCAAATTAAGTTTAAATTAATTTTGAATTTATCTCTATCAGATTTTTGGTTGCTGTTGCTCACAGTTTCAGTATAAGCAAATCCAATTAATCAATTGAGTAATATAAAATCTCGTTTGTCTTCTTTTAGATGATCAAAATGATAAAACACAATAATGATATTACAGCATTACATTAGATGAAATGTTACAGAAAATTTTAAAAGATACTCAGCTAAGATATATACATGCTCTTTGGCTTTTACAATAAGGTGAAAGTTGAAAAATTTTTCCTAATTTAGTATGCTGATTGTGTCAGGATCTGTAATGGTGCAGTTCTGATGCACCTTGCTTCAAGGTTTTGACTGAGCTTTGATACTGACTGTTTGCCTTTTTGAGTTTTTATTCAGAAATAAATTCTGATCTCTTCCATCAAGGGTAATTGGGTTTGGATGGTTGCTTAGTCATTTCTTTGTCATTGACCATTTCTGATGGAATTACTCCTTCATCAGTAAATCATAAATTATTTAGCTCCCATTAAAGGTAAATTTTGGAGTAAAATCCCAATTTTCAGCATCATTGTCATCAACTACATATATAAAAACCTCTTTGTCCATCAGTTATTAAACTATTACTTGTAACATCATCTCACCTGAATAAAAACTTCTTAGGCCATTGTTATCTATAAAAGGAAGTATATCTTTCTTATCCGCATTTTGATATTACATTTGTAAATCTTGAGTTGTTGGTATCCTGGCAGGATTCCTTACTGAGGAGAGAAAATATTATCTATTATGCTCATGGTAGTTTCCACAGCACTTTTCCTCCCAAGGCGATATTGGGGGAAGGACCTAAGATGCTGTTGTATATTCTGGTGAAAACTATAAAGGTTTATTATCTATTATGAGATACTCAATTCTTTTTATAGGCCAAGATGTTGCATGGCCAGTCCAAATGGCTTTCAACTTCTCAATCTGGCTTCCCCTACATGTAGAAAAGGACTTTATCTCCTAAATGAACTCTGTTAATCTAGTCCATCTCTGATCCTCATGCTGATTCTTGAGGATAATGGCTTCAGCGTTCTTATATGCTTTCAGTTGAGTTTTAGGCAATTCATCAGCTAAGTCTTACTGGCAACTTCAAGGTGGTAGGTTCTTCCATTATGTGGATATAGTTGATGCCAACAAGATAGTTAACACTGCTTCTCACCCATATAGAGCCTTAAATGGAGACATGACAATCACCTAGTGATGGCTAAGTTGGCATGCTAGAAGCGCGGATGACAACAGTTGGTCTCACTTTCAACTTTAAATTCAGGGACATCTTTATCATGAATACTCCCAAGTTTTTCTCACACATTCTACACTTCTGTTGGAGGATGGAGTATATTAAATGGTAAATTTGTTGTCTCACTCTGATAAGATCCATGAGCTTTCACACAACATTGTAGATAAATTTTTTGTCATTGTCTGATAGCAGAAACTGAAGGCATCCTTGCATCTCTATCCTTAATTATGCAATATCTGGCAGTTAAACCTGCGGTGTATGCCTTGACTACTGATGCTTTGAACCACTTGGTGAAATGGTCAATAGCTTGATGATAAACTTAATGCACTTAAGGAAGTAGTAATGGTCATATTACATCAATTGATACATTTTGGAATGGGACTGTTTGTGGGATTGGCTGGAATACAAAGCGCTTAACTAAGGGTCTGAAGCTTGCACAGGGTACGCAGAGTTCCAGGGATTAATTACTTCATCTGACATTGACTCTTAATAGAGAAGATTTCTTAGGTTGCCAGTATCTTCTGGATTGTACATGGCCAAAATGCTTGTGTGCTTCCATCACAAATTCCATTTGATCACTAGGTCAGATTTATGGGTACCGCTTATCCTTGATCTTCTTATGAAGGTTTCCATAAATACTCCAGGCATCTTTGGAACATCTTTTTAGTACAGTATTCACTTCGTTGGTCTTAACTTGCCATTCCTTCTCTGGTAATCCAATCAGGTCATACAGGTGATTGCTACCATGTGCTTGGTGTTGGAATATAGACAATTGAGAAATTCCATTGGCGTTGAGATGCTTACTGCCTGCTCTGTGTATGTAAACTCTCTTGTTTGCTGAACAAGTTCAAATTCTGCTTCAATTATTGTTGATTAAAATAATATGTGGGAACAATGATATTTGTATAAAAACAATTATCATAGTTGAGTATATACAACCAGATTTGATTAAATCCTCACTGCTAGACATGTCCCAACGCTCCTTTCTGATAACTTAAAGCAATGCTAACAAAGTTTACAATTTAAACCAAATCTGCCACAAGAATACTAGTAGAAACACTTGAATAAAAAAACTAAATTCCTAACTCTATTCACAAGAGTTGGCACAAGACAAATGGATAAGAGAAACTATCACTTCTAATATAATACTAAAAATCACAATGAAATATGTATAATTATCTTAATGTATATAAAAGTGATCTGTTATTATTAATTCAAAAGAGGGGTCTAAACAGTAAGTAATTTGGCTTCCACCCTTCTGTTGGTGCCACAATGAGAATGGCATCAGTCACTGATAAATTTTAGCCCCAATGAGTCGCACCAACATTGAATAGTGCTTCAGTTAATTCATCAACCAGTCAGTGTCCACGGCCAAATAGATTATGACCAGTCCTGGGTTGGACTCAGAAATAGCTTGTCACAAAGCCTTTATCAAAACCCAGAAGATTCAATTTATAAATCTATCATCCTGCTTAGGTAATGGGACCATCCACTTTTCTAATATCAGGCTGCATTACTTCATACTACCTTCAAGTTACTGCCAATACAATCGTTGTCAATGCTTCAGCAACTGCAAAAACACCCCTATCTCTGGAAACAACCCCTGATTGATCAATAGAAAATAGTTTAATTTGATAATTAAATCAACAATTGAACTAATCAAAAACATTTTTGGGGATCATCCCCTAACATAAAATTATTTATCTGTCAGATAAAATATGAAATTAGATAAAAGAATACTAAAAGATAGCATAAACAATAGTTATCAATTTAATAACTCAAACATTCACTATATGCTTTCTTACTATAAATAAAATCTCAGCAGATAAAACAGATATGTAAGTATAAACTATCAAATCTGGATAGTGTGTGCTGAAGAGTAGTTGATTGGACCTAATCGTTGGATATCTGATAGGGACATAATAATGTTAACATGATTAATTTATTATGTATTATATCAGATATCAGTGATTATGGATCAGGAATATCCTATGCTTATGCGAAGCAAGGGATCCGCACCCTAATGATTCCACTTAATAATATTCAACTATGATGACATGGGCCCAATATCTTTGTTAATATAGTTTAGACTTAATAATAATAGTTAACCTGATGACTCAGGCAAGTAGGCTTTGTTGGTCTATGTCAAAATTGGTTTTTTATGTCAATCAAGCTTTTGATCAATTTAATTACTAATTAGTGGTATGAATAGCCTTGGTATGTGCTGCCAATTGCTTGAGAAGAGCATCAGTTCAGTTTTTTGCAGATGCGTCTGAAACTCTGTTTTGAGAATATTAGCAAAATTTACACCAACCCTTAGGCTGTGCGAGAAGCCCTGAGTCAAAGGATTGTAGACCCTCAAATGAACATTTTATGTGTTCCTCTGGCCAAGTGCCATTGCAAATAAGACGTCATGATTAAGATGTGGTGAACATTGAACCTTATAAATTATCTTAAAGGTGATGCTAATAAAGTACAATCAACTATTACCACAAGATTATAGTTTAATCTATACGTTTTTTATTTAGTACTTTACATTGTATTAAGCCAAGAATCTACCTGGGATCAGTAAGATCAGGGCAGCGTACCATTATCCAAGTAATGACAGAAAAAAACAACATTGAAGTGCTATTACCAAGTAGTTATATCTTAACTATAGTCACCATCTGGTCTATTGCCGCCATACGTTAGACATTCAAAACTCCATCATACTGCCTAAGAAGAACCAGCCATCAAAAGGAGGCCAAAAATTTAACAAGTGGCGCTCATGGCTGGGATTGCAGATGGTGACCACTCCAAGGAGGGGAGCAATCCCAATCAATTACTCAGAACCATTACTGGGCCCAATGGGAATACTGAAATGACTGTGTCCCGGATTATTTGGAATGATGTACCCATTATTACCTACCCAACGAAACCTTCCACCTGAAGATCTGAAATGTCTTGAATATCAGTTGTTAAGAGGTTATCAAATGGGACAAGGGCCCGCGGAAATAGTAGCAATCCTTTTTATTGCCAATGACAGCAATATTTGTTGTGGATGAGATATCTAGCTCATCACTTAAGTGTAGTTCAAATCCATTAAAAATTAATTGGGATACAAAATATCACCCAATACTTAATTGAATCTTTACATTCCACCTCCAGAAATTCTCAGATGACGATTGCCCACCATCATGCATCCATTACCAATATGGAAAACTTTTCACGCAACTCCAGCCAGGCAGGCCAAATCTTGAATAAACGATTAGAAGCCAACTTCGCTGAAGTCTGTTCTAGTTTGGAGGCAAATTAAAATCTAGCCACTTGGGATAATGACTAGGTAGCAGAATTAGCACAAGAGCTAAAAGAAAACTGCATCCCATCTTTGACAATTTCTTAGAGGAAAGAGGAGTTAGTGAATCTTGGGTTAGCAATATCACTCAGACTTCCATTAAAGCTTCAGAGTTCCTGAGGCTTAATCATGAAGCCCAAGGGGTGCAAATGCGCCATAACAATGATGTTCGTGACCAGTATTGACGACTGAGTGCCCAAATTTCACAGATGAGGAATGAATACACCAAAAAATTAAATACTGGCACACACAATTTGAAGACCAACGGGCGGATAATAAAAAATTAAGGACTCTGTTGAGCATCTTAATTGACAGATCAAAAATCTTAATGAGAATGTTACCACTATTAATGAGTTGAACAATATTCTTCATGGATAAGTAAACCAGTGCAGAAGGATTTTAAGGAAAAGGACCAAGTGATTTCCATCTTGCAACCACAAACTACTAGCTTGAATAAGGATTTTGAAAGTAAAGTTAAAAAAACTGAAATCATGTCAAAAATGGGAAAATGAAATCAACGATCAAATCTAAGCTCTTGATGATGGGCGTTGTCAGTGTGCCACAAACCACTTGACTTAAAACTCTTCTAGATATTATGAGGATGAAGCTTCAGAAATAGCTACTGAAATTGACGCTGGGACACATTGACAAATTCCTAGCAATATGGTTGCTTTGGCCAACCCCAACACCTCAACCCATAATTCAGTGCCTCAGCGCCCAAGTACACCTGGCATAAGTCAACAAAGAATTAATCATGATAACTATGGATGGGAAAGTGATAATTACAAACCTGCAAAACTTCCTGCTTTTGACAATAATGGAATTATAATCACATTTGTCAAACGCTTTGAGATAGCCATGTATGATGCCAGTGACCTTAACAAAGCAGCCACTATGATCAACTGCTTGTATTAGTGGAGCGTTGAGTTGAGTATGCCTCACATTGATGAAAAACCCAACCTACGCCAAAGTCAAAGAGGCTGTGCTTCGTAAATTTGGAGGTCCAGAACGAAATTCAGCTAGAAAATCTAAGTTTATGAACATTTGTTTTAATAAAGTTGAAGAAATTGACGAATTTGCAAATCAATTCTATTATGAAGCTCAAGTTCTCCTAGGCACAAAGGCTATGGTCAATTTTGATTCTAAGGTTGCACTACAATATGCAGTACAACCTTACCAAAATTTGTCAAACACTTTTTATTGCCTGCTTTTGTGCAAAACCTTGCAACATCTGAAGTGGTTATATATTTGTGCAAGTGTTCACAAAATTATGGCCCTCCTAATACAGAGTATAGATCAGGACCTGCTGCCTCTGCTGGAAAGCCCTTTAAAAACCAATAAGAAGATTTACAGTGATCCTCCATTAAAAAATGAGAAAAACTCAAACACAAGGGCCCCTCTCCCAATGAATGAGATTACTTGCTTTAACTGCAAT
>JAKSZP010012708.1:0-23098 GCA_022478985.1 Massospora cicadina
CCAAGGTGAAAAACTGTTCCAAAAAACACATATTACCAGCTTGTATAGCCCACGTTTTCTTGGAACACTGTATCTATTGACGTTATCAGCCCACTTCTATCAAGCAATATGAAGGCCAAGTACATCATTTTAGCCATTGACCACTTGGCTAAATGGGTCAAGGCCAAGGTTATTCGTGAAGCTGGAGCGTCAACTACAGCCAAGATTGTCCTTAAAAATCATCAACAGGCATGAATGTTCACACGTTATTCTGACTGAAAATGGAACTAATTTTACCGCCATTGTCCTTGACAAGGTCAACCAATTATTGGGAGTATGAGGTGTGCTTTCTGCTCCCTATCATCCTGAAACTAATGGTCCTGTTGAGCGCACAAATGGGATGCTGGTGAACATTAATAGTAAATTAACTTTTGCCAAACCATCTGAATGGAGTACTTATTTAAGTTTGGCAGTATTTGCCTACAATATCACCTAGGATTCGTCAACCAGGATGTCCTCATCTCAAGTATTATATGGAAGACATTCATCCTTACAAACACAGCTATATTTGGCCCTAGAGGAACCTGGCAAAAACACTTATACTCAATATAGTGAGAAGCTTGTGGATGCTTTAAACAACCACACTCAGGCCTTCAACAACATTTTTGCCATAAAAAAGGCCCAACATCAAAAGGACTTAGAGAATTGCAACAGATTGGCAAAATTCAATGTTTTTTTATTTAACTGAGGCAAGCTGACCAGGGGACAGGCATTACTGAAAGAAAGAAATGACATGAAACCTGAACAGGGCAACTTCATTGAAGAAAGTTTTTCCGCCTCTGGATCAGGACTCAAATTTTTCTGGTTATGTCATGGGTATGGTTTTCGTGTTACTAGACCTATTAACCGCCAATAGCTTCCTTTGGCTGGCACCCCGATTGATGTAAAGGGTTGGAATCGAACCTGTAACCTTCAGGTTGGTAGCCATATGCCCTTACTGACTCACCTTCCACCCCCGGCAAAATTCAAGGTTAATGACAGTTTCATTTTGCAACATCCATAAATTGGGCCAATTGCAAAAGTTAGATCGCATCAGGTAGGGCCATTTGAAATGATTGAGAAGACATCTAAGTTCATATATACAATCAAGGATATTAGGACTGGCCATATATTATACCAAATCCATGCAAAAGTCTTAATAAAGTTCACTAAATGGGCCAACTAATAAATAAAAAAAATGAAATAAAATAAAATATAGAAAATGAAAAAAACAAAAAGATATATATAATGTTAGCTTAATTCTGATTAATAATTTTGTCTGCACTTGATGCTGGGAAAGGATCCAAATCCAAACTTGTTGGGCATCTGGGCCAAAGTTACCATAAGTAAGATCTAACTTCAGTATTGTCCAGCACTTGTCCAATGATAAAAAATGACAAAGATCAACAAAGGCTATCCAGGAATCTTAGGGATTATGGTCAAGTTAAGTGGGAGGAAAATGTCAGATTCTGGTTGTTGACCTAAAATAAACCCTTTGAAAACCATCAGATTGGGCCAATTATCCTCCCAATGCTTGAGCTAATTCTCTGATTCTTACCATAAGCCTATATGGATCAGGCAAATTATCCCAAAGTCAATTCAATTAATTAATTTATCAAAAGCTTGGGCCAAAACCACTTGTGGATTATGGCTGATTATCATTGCACTCAAAACTTGGCAATTGGTCCCAAATATTGAAAACAACATCAAACATTCTACATTAGAAATCTTTTTGTATCAACCTGAAGTTAGTGTCTAAAAACCCAGGATAGATAGATGTTATAATGCAATAGATTTTCTGCCCTTGGGTGAAATTCATATGTCAATTCATGTAATTGGCATGATTGCACTTGCACATGGACTGCCTGAAAGGGAGCAACAAGTGATATTGAGAAAGAGACCTGCCAAAGTCTGTATTAGGGGTATGTCATCTACTTTAATTGATGCAGAAATTTCACAGAAGATGAATTTTGTCAGCAGTATGACAACTCAAATCAAGAAAATCCTAGAATTTTTTTCATTATTTTATTGAAATCTTTGTCCCTGAAATATTTTTTTTGAGAGTATTTTACCACCAATAAACTTATCAATAGGACTCAGTCATATAGGTTCAAGGGCCAAACTGAGGTGATAAAATAATCTGTTGAAACTAAATGATCAAATGTGGCCAGAAGATGCCCTAGAGATATTTACTGGAGCCTGCCTAATGTCCATTATCAAATAAATATCCTCTTAATATAGATATTTTATTTTATCGCTTTCCTGGTTTTTTATCAGAATCCTTTTTTTTAAGAAGTGTTGACAATCTGGGAGAGCCAAACCCACAGATTATATCTGCCTGCTTTGGAAGAAGTTCCCAATTATTAAGGTAAAATTAAGCTTGAAATCAACTAGAAAAGTTGGGGCTATTTGAACACGCCTAGTGAGTTTTCAAATAATGAGAATACTGTAAGCCACTGGCAATATCAAGGATCATTTGACAGAACTTCATCCTCATTAAGCATGCAGGATCTTAATTATCAAGCAAGAAATCCTTGTAATTCCACAGCAGCAATGGAGGAGAGTGCATTTTAGAAATATTTTAAAGTTATTGCAAGGAAGGCTGACCATGGGATGGACACTTCCGAATTTGACCTGAAAGAGACAAAACTTAGTAACATGGAAGGCACCCCAGAGAAGCAATGCTATCTCTTGTTGCCAGCGGGAACGCCACTTATGGGGAGGGGGAGGGAACGTGTGAAGGGGCCGTAGCCACAATTGAACACGTGTGGAGGAAAGGGTCCGATCTGATGAACCAAACTGGGAACCAGGAGGAGACCAGCAGATGGCGACGCGGTGGGAGGTACCCAAACATCCATGCCTGGAAGTGGTCCACCAAATGAGACCGAAATCTGTGGACAGCTTCTGGGAGGGTGGGGGTGGAGCCTGCGATGGCATCCAAGACAATCGTGTGGATAGTCACATGGCGATTGCAACCACCAGAGCACGGAGGGAGGGTGAAAGAGGGGGAGGCCATTGATAAAGCAAACATATCTCTTGACAGACTGAAGGGATGTGTTTGATACTGGCCAAGTAGACGTTGAACTTCGCGCCATATCACTTTAGAGGTAGGACACTTCTCCAGGCGGTGGAACAGCGTTCCATACTGGCCACACACAACGCAGGATGAGTGTAAAGTGTTAGAACGCTCAGCATATGGTACACCTGCCTCAGGCAGCACCACACATGGGAACAGATTTGAGGCTGCAACAGAGGGTGGTGTGCGTATTTCCAAATAGTCTTCTGGGTCTCAATGGAGTAAGGGATGTCCATCATGTCCAGGCAGTCCACCCTGGATAGAACATGGGGTCGAATGGGGATCACGCCATCATGGATGGGTAGCCCCTGTACCTCTTGTGTGAACTGAGGAGAGGGGCGGCTTCTTCAGGTTGTATGTCCGCTAATACAAATTCACCACTCAGCGCTCCGCATGGAGAGGAGGATTCGTTTGTAGTGGGTTTTAGACCCATGAGGACCTGTGGTCGATGGGTGTGAAGCCAGGTATGTCATCAGGGAGTGAGGGTTCGATGGATTGTTGAGGCCCAAGGCGCGAGAGAAATTAGATTGGGCCGCGCAGGACCAGTGTTGGGAGGGGAGCGTAGGGGCGGTGACGGCCGCAATCCTGGTGCCCAGGATCTTGGCAGCATGGTATTTGAAGTCAAGCAGGCTTATGCCACCATGATGATGAGGGCCAAACATGACCTCTAGCCATACTGGTGGTGGGCGGCCTGACCAAAGCCATCCTTGCAGCAAGGCATACAAGGAATTGAAAAGGCTTGGGGAGAAGGGGATGGCGTGGGCTCCAAACCAGACTTTGGAGAGGATCATAGAGTTGGCTAAAACAACCCTGCCAGTAAGGTAGTAGGGTGGGCTCTGAGGGAGGCGATGCACTTCGTCACGTTGTCAAAAATACAACTCTCCATTACTGCTGAGGCATACCCGCCTGCCTCCACCCACACGCCCAGATGGCGGACCAGCCCTATGGTAGAGCGTGGCATGAAGGGGAGCACCAGTGGGGCGGTGTGGGGTGAGCTGGGAGGGCGAGCACGTGTGCGGGCAGATGGGCCAGGCTGGGCACTGGTCGCTGGGGCCCAGCAGGTTTGTTACCAACCCAGGAGGATGATTTTGGTTTTAGGTAGCATTCAGTGCAGCGTTACTTACACGGGAATACTCCTGGATGAGAGCTTTAAGTGCGCGTGCATCTTTCTTATTAAACACCCCAACCACACAATCATCTGCAAACGCCATCATCTTGACTAGGGCTTGGCCTGGCACATGGACCCCAGTGAGTTGAGCATTCATATTTCGAAGTAGTGGGTCAAGGCTGAAGTTGTATAAGAGTGGGCTAAGGGGGTCCCCTTGTCGCAAGCCCCTTTGAGGGCGGACTACTTCTGTTAGGAAGCCAGGGCCACGTACGGCCATTGTTGCAGATTCCGTGAACAGCATCAACTAGTTGATGAAGCAAGGGGGTAAGCGGAATCGATGGAGGTAGGCCCTGAGGTATTCCCAGTTTACTCTATCATAAGCCTTCTGTTTAACCAAGGATACAAGTGCTCTAGAGGCTGTGGACTGGCATGCGTTAGCCACAGAGTGCATGTTGTCCCAAATCGACCTTCTGTGTATGAAACTGAATTGTTCTGGTGAGATGGTGGCAGATGCTACAATTTCTAAATGGTTAGCCATGATTTTAGTTAAAGTTTTTATCCGTGTTAGTTAAAAACATGCGGCGTTAGTTGGCTATATCTAGCTTATCCCCTTTCTTGAAGAGTGTGATGGTGAAGGCCTCTTGCCCTCCTGGTAGAAGGTGCGTATCCAGAAGGCTCTGGTTAATGGAGGCAAGCAGCTGTAGGGATATATTTGAAGTACTTCTTATAGAAGTCATAAAGAATGACATCAGAGCCTTGGCATTTCCAATTTGGTGCACCGCGGATGGCGGACCAGAGTTCATTTGGGTTAATTAGATTCATTAACTCTGGTTAATGGGAAACAGTACGGATATGAGTGCTATCAAGAAATTTCGGCATTTCAGCTGGCTGAATTGAATTGGATTGGTACAACTTGGAATAATACTTTTGTACTTCAATCGCCACTTCAGCCAGCTTATCTGCTATGGAATTATCCGACCTCCGCACCTGTGTGCAGGCCATGCTCTGGAACAGTGCGAATATTTTTTTAAAAATATGCGATGCAATTGTCACCCTCTTTAATGTGTTTGGCCCTGTATTGAACACAGACCCGATGTTTGTGTTGCCTTTCAAGCGCGTTGAGTTGGGCGGCTGCCTCCGCACAATTCTGGCCCCATGCAGGGCTGTAGCCTGTGGCTGGGATGTTGGACTCCAGGTGTGCCAACTCTGCCAGAGCGCGTGAGATGATGGCCGATGTGGCTCATGAGCGTTGGGTGGAGAGGTGGCGAGAGTGGCGGATGGTATCCTCTTTGAAGGCTGCCCATGTGGAGATGGGGTCCATGCAAAACGGTGTAACAAACTCTTTTGCCAAAGATGCTGATTCCACCCAAGTGGAAAATACTAGTGATGCAAGTTTGGGAGGGCGGAGTTTGCACCAATGTGGGGCCTGAGCCAATGTTACATGTAGGTGGTAGGTTATTGAGACCAGCCGGTGGTCAGAGAATTAAATTTTTGTTGTTTTGAAGTGGGAAATAAGGGTTGGAATTTTACGGGTGTAAGGAAAAGTCTATGCAGGTCATGGACCTTAATTGGCCGTTGTGGACGTGGGGTCATGTCATGTTATCAAGCAGCGGGGCTCACTGTGGCAGCGCATCCATTAACCCGAGGGTTGCCTTTAGAACGTGAAGTTCTACGTGACCCTGGGGGGCGTGGGAGGAGGAAGGCCAGTGGTTATTGGTGTGTTTAGCCAACAGTTCATATCGCCGACTATGAAAGGGTCTAGGGGTAATGGGAGGGATTTGACCAACAAGAAAAATTCCCTATGTTTCTCA
This sequence comes from Massospora cicadina, assembly GCA_022478985.1. Classification (NCBI taxonomy): domain Eukaryota; kingdom Fungi; phylum Entomophthoromycota; class Entomophthoromycetes; order Entomophthorales; family Entomophthoraceae; genus Massospora; species Massospora cicadina. The sequence continues at coordinate 6,014 of JAKSZP010012708.1, forward strand.
TGCAAAGGTTGGGGCATAGATATTGATGATAGCATGTGCCACGTCTGCCCACAAGAAAGTGATAATGAGGACTCAGCCATTGAGGAAGGATTCCGATGATAAAAATTTTAAAAAATTGTTTTTCTGAACTAGCACCACAGTGCTCTGACCAAAAGGATAGGGATGGGAGGAGCATGTTTTTCAAAGCATCCTTGGAACCTCGTGGACAGTGGGACTCCTGGATGGCCAGGATATCCATGGGTAAATTTTTTTGTAGAAAACTCAGTTTCCTAGCCTGGGATGGCAAGGCCTTGAGTTCAGCGATATTCAACATCCCTAAAGTGAAGGTTTCCCCCATTGCACCTTAGGTGTGAGGGGGTGGGCACCTGGGCCCACTAGTCTCCTCTAGATCCCCATGGGCCTTCATGGCAGCATGGGTGTTTGCAGCAATGCTATCAGTAGTTTTGTTGATTTTAGCAGAAACTTTTGCGTTGGCTTTTGCCTTCACTTTTGTTTCCCCGATGTCAAATGAATTTTTTGTGGTGCGGATGAGTTTGATGCACCATCAAGCGGGTCAAAAAAATTTTCAGGTAGGTTGGAAACCAAGTCAGTTTCAACTGGAGCTTGGTTGCAAAGACTGGGTGAAATCGAGTCACCCATTGGATCCTCAGATTGGGTGTCCCAATTGGCATGGGCTTCCCAATCTGTTTAGTTGATATATTCCCAAGTTGCTTCCGCCGTGAAGGTTTTGATGTCCTCCTGGCATTGAGAGTGTGGGATAGTGGTGGTGACTTTGGCCACTTCTTTGGCTGCAGCCCCGCGGGCCTGCTTGGACTTCTTCCACTCTTGCGGGGAAATAGGCTTTACCAGTAGGTAGCAGCCTTGGACTCCCCATGGGAAAGCCTCTTTGGTGCTTGCGGTTGATTCATAGTGCGCCTCTCCACTGGCCATGGCTGCTGAGGGGTGCTCTTGGAATGTGACGCCCTCTTTTATGGGGCATGCATGCGCCTTATGGCCGAATGCATCACAGTGGGTGCAAATGGGGGCGCGCTGTCCACGGTCACCCAGAATGGGTGAGTGGTATGCCCTGCAATATCAATAAAAGTGGAGTGCGGGATCTGGGTTAGGTCCTTCGTGATCTCCTTGGTTAAGGTCAGAACTGTGATGGCTTTTCCAGTGCACAGGTGTGGCAACAGCGTAAAGCGTTGCATCTTGAAAGATTGTATTTTGCCATAAATGGTGATACCATCTTTCAGGTGTTGCTCCAAAATGGCATGTTTTACCGTAGTAGGCAAAAAGTCAAACGTGAGGAAAATTTGGTTGGATTTTGTCCATCTGGTTTGTTTGGTTTTGACAACCCATTGCCCTTTGGGGAGGTCAATCACTACACACACCGCAGCAGCTTCATCTGCTGCCTCCTTGTTTTTGAAACCAAAGTCCAGCTAACTGTGTGACATGGATTGAGGTGCAATGTACACCGCGGTCAGGAAATAAGTGTGTACATCCCCACAAAATTTTTCCCATAAAGCTGTTTTTGGATATTCAGAAACACACGGACTCCGTATTCCACTGACAAGAGTGGTTGGGAGTGCGGCGTGTTGATGTACTGGTTGCATCGCGCTTGCCAGGCGAGGATTTCTGGGGAAATAGTGACCGCCAGTTTTTTAAAAATTTCTATTATGCCAGTTTCTCTGGGGCGTTTTTTAATGTTTGAGGCCGTGGGCCTACCACCTGCTCCTCTTACCTTACTTTCCCAACTGCTCCCTGACATGGGCGCAGACTAATCACCTCTGTGAGATTATCAAACTAGATTCAGACTTGAATTGAATAGGTTGCAAAAGTGATTGCAACGAGAGAAAAAGTTGCATTGTAGAAATAAACAACATGAAAGTGTAAGGTTGGGTGAGCCCCAGCTGTTGAGAGACTTCATGATGGTGCAACCCACTAACTGGAGGAGGAGATGGATCGCTGGGTAAAAAAGTTCTGAAAGTAGCGTTTGGCTCCAAGGAAGTTCTCCCACTGGCAACTGGGCCAAGGTATAGAGTTCTTACATGGTAGAGGGTATGATAGAGGCGCAGGAGCGTCTGTAGTGGGCACTCATGGAGTAGATGCTATTTATTAACTGTTGGACAATGTCGTCAAGGTTCTCTTTATGAAGTTGATACTTGTTTCCATCAACCAAGGGCAAAGAGAACTGGAATGTGGCCTGGACTTCTAGAAACTCAGGCTGCGTGAGAGGCACTTTATGCCACAAGGTACTAATCTATCAAGCAATGATTTTCAACCAATCAGCTTATTGATCTTTAGGACTGCTAGTATTTTACATTAATTGTGATAGGCGTTTTTACTTATAACAGCTTAAAGACCCTTATAGTGAGCTTCACTTCTCTTGGTGTAACAGTTCTCTTGACTATTGCCAACATCCAAAAATGGGCTCTAACCTGAAAGTTAATGGAGAGGTCAAAAAAGGAAAAAAGGGAAGGAATATAGACTACTTCTTTTAGATAAAAAGTGTCGATATTTTAGGGCATGTGGGTACTTGGTGCCTCAGGTACCTTCATGGCCAAGTACAATTAGTTTTCTCTTATACTGCATTCCATATTGACCGCCTGTTCGCACCCACATTGTTCTGCATTGCCCTTATGGCCGCAGCGGTGGGGGTTTCGCCTCTCAAGATTTGGGAAGAGGGAGGGATTCCTGAAGGTGTCTCCATCGATTCTTGTTTGCATGAGGCTTTCTGAATGAATCTCATATCAGTGTCTTTAGGGTAATGTTCTGTATATGCAGGCTTGAGATATAAATTATCAAGGCACAATTAAGGAGTAGTAATTTGAGTCGCCCATCATCTCAAATCCTAACATTCACTCAATATTTCTCAGTAAATTAAAGCACTTCTTATTGCTGTTGTTCTGATAACTCAGTCAGTTATTCACTATTGACTAATGCTTAATGCTTTTGGAAGCATCCGCTAGTTATTTCCATCTCTGGTAAAAATTGAAATTCATGAATCTCTCTGATCTCAGCCATCAGGATTATATGCGCAAATGCAATGACTTAATTTTCACCACTTTAATATGTTTTTCACTCAGTTCTGGCCAGTAATGCTTGTATTTCACCGTGGCCCAGCATTTTAATCCCCTAATTATACCTAGGGCTCCAGTCTCAATTTTATTACATGTGGTGACAACTTCTCCAAAATTGTTCCAAGGATTTTTAGCGTTACCATGTGTGAACTACTATTGCATTCCCAAAGGAATGGTCTTGTTATTTTTGTCCTCAACAGTATACCACAGATTTTGAGAAAATCCTCCAGTATTCCATGATTTTTTGTCCTACCAACTTGTACTAGGTGTTAATTATGCCATCATTATAAATAAATTAACAAATTTAATCCTCTTTGTCAGTATAGTATCTCCACTGCTGATATACCAAATGCAGGGTTTCCCCCAATAGGGTTAGGAAACTCCTCAAAATTACACTTGCAACCATACTTTATCAAGAATAACATTCAAATGAGTATGTCAGAATTATTATTTGCCAACACTTTGGCAGGAGCTGATACCACTAACAATCAGAAACTAAATTTAGTGCACTGTGTGCTCTACAAGATGTTGTGTTATCCAGTCTGGCAGTTCCATATACTTTCTGGTGCTCTTGTCCAACTAGATCTTTATTCACTTCACTAACATGGTCAAAATGAAAAAACTTTTCTTTCTCGTTACAAACACTTTTGCAACCTATTCAAACTAAGACTAAATCTAGTTTGATAATCTCACAGAGGAGATTGGTCTGCGCCCATGTTAGGGAGCAGTTGGGCAAGCAAGGTAAGAGGAGCAGGCGGAAGGCCCGCGGCCCTCAAAATTCAAAAATGCCCCAGAGAAACTGGCAGAATAGACAAAAATCTCAAAAAACTGGCGGTCACAATTTCCCCGGAGATACTCGCGTGGCAAGCACGATGCAACCAGTACATCAAGACGCCACACTCCCAGCCACTTTCATCGGTGGAATTTGGAGTCCGTGTCTATCTGGACATCCAAAAAATGGCCTTATGGGAAAAATTTTGTGAAGATGTACACAAAATTTTCCCAACCGTGGTGTATGTCACACTTCACTCCATGTCATGCGGTTGGCTGGACCTAGGTTTCAAAAGCAAAAAGTAGCAGATGAGGCTGCAGCAGTGCGCATAGTGGTTGACCTCCCCAAAGGGCAACGGGGTCATCAAAACCAAATGCACCAGATGGACAAAATCAAACCAAATTTTCCTCACGTTTGACTTTTTGCCTACTACGGTAAAACGTGACATTTTGGAGCAACACCTGAAAGATGGTCTCACCGTATATGGCGAAATACAATCTTTTGAAATGCAACGCTTCACGCTGATGCCACACCTGTGCACCGGCAAAGCCATTGCAGTTCTGACCCCAACTGAGGAGATTGCGAAGGACCTAACCCAGATCCCACACTACACTTTTATTGATATCACAGGGCATACCACCCACCCATTTTGGGTAACTGTGGACAGCGCGCCCCCCATTTGCACCCACTGTGACGCGTTCAGCCATAAGGCGCACGCATGCCCCATCAAGGAGGGTGTCACATTCCAAGAGCACCCCTCGGCAGCCATGGCCATTGGAGATGTGCACTACAAACTAACTGCAAGCACCAAGGAGGCTTTCCCGTGGGGAGCACAAGGCTGCTACCTATTGGTAAAGCACATCTCCCTGCAGGAGCGGAAGAAGGCCAAGCAGGCCTGTAGGGCCGTGGCCAAGGAAGCGGCCAAGGCCACCACCGCCATCCCACACTCACAACGCCAGGAGGACATGGAGATCTTCGTGGCAGAAGTGACTTGGGAATCCATCATCCAATCAGATTGGAAAGCCCATGCCAAGCGGGCCACTCAATCTGAGGATCTGATGGGAGATTTGATCTCACCCAATTGCTACACCCAAGCTCTGGTCAAAACTGACTTGGGATCTATCACAACTGAAAAAATTTTTTTTGACCCGCTCGACAGTGCACCAAACTCATCTACACCGCAAAAAATTTTTCCGACGTCAGGAAAACAAAAAGTGAAGGCCAAAGCCAACGCGACTCTTTCTGCAAAAATTAACAAAAACCCTGATAGCATTGCTGCTAACACCCGCGCTGCTGTGAAAGCCTGTGGGGACAGAGAAGAGGCTGGTGGGCCTGGGGGCCCACCCCCTCACACCTAAGTTGCAATGTGGGAAACCTTCACCCTAGGGACGTTGAATATCGCCGGACTCAAGGCCTCCCCATCCTGGGTTAGGAAACTGAGTTTTTTACAACACAATTTACCCGTGGATATCCTGGCCATCCAGGAGTCCCACTGTCCACGAGGTTCTGAGGAAGCTTGGAAAACAATGCTCCTCCCATCACTATCCTTTTGGTCGAAGCACTATGGGGTGCTAATTCAGAAAAATAATTTTTCCAAATTCACATCCTCAGAAACATTCCTAAATGGCCAAGTGCTCATTGTCACCTTCTCGTGGGCCAATGTTGCGCACACAATCGTCAACATCTATGCCCCAAACGGTGCACATGTGCATCGGGAATTTTTCTCATCAGTCAAATCCCTCCCGCTACCCCCTGATTCTTTCCTAGTTGGCAACATGAACTGTTGGCTAACCTCACCAACAGACTGGTGGCCTCCCTCACCCCACGCCCCACAGGGTCACGTAGAACTACGCGTTCTAAAAGCCACCCTTGGGTTAATGGATGCACTGCTGTGACATGCCCCACTGCTCAAAAACATGACGCGTCCCCACGTCCACAATGGCCAATTAAGGTTCATGACCAGCATCGACCTTATTCTAACGCCAGCGAAATTCCAACCCCACATTTCCCACTTCAAAACAACAAAATTGGAATTCTCTGACCACTGACTGGTCTTGATAACCTACCACTTACCCGTCACAGTTGTAAAGGCCCCACATTGGTGCAAAATCCGCCCCCTGAGCTTGCGTCACCAGGATTTTCCACGTGGGTGGAAGAGGCAACTTTGGCAAATTGTTTGTTGCACCGTTTTGTGTGGACCCTTTTCACATGGGCAACTTTCAAAGAGGACACCAACCGCCACTATCGCCATCTCTCCTCCAGACGCTCATAAGCCACATCCGCGGTTATCTCATATGCTCTGGCGGAATTAGCCCACTTGGAGTCCAACATCCCAGCCACAGGATACAGCCCTGCATGGGGCCAGAAGTGGGCGGAGGCAGCCGCCCACCTCAACGCACTCGAAAGGAAATACAAACATCGGGTTTGTGTCCAATACAGGGCTACACACATCACTAAAGGCGACAAGTGCACCGCATACTTCTTTAAAAAAATTTTCGCACCACGCCAGAGCGTGGCCTGCACACAGGTGCAAAGATCGGATTTTTCCATTGTGGACACACTGGCTGAAGTGGCAATCAAAACACAACAATATTACTCTGAGTTATACCGAACTGAACCAATTCAGCCAGCTGAAATGGCGGAATTTCTTGACCAAGCTCATATCCACACCATTTTTCATTACCCAGAAATAATGAATTTAATTACTCTGAACGAATTATGGACAGCCATTCATGGTGCGCCTAACCAAAAATGCCCAGGCCCAGATGGCATACCATATGAGTTCTACAAAAATTATTTCAAATATATATCCCCATTGCTGCTAGCCTCACTTAACCAAAGCCTGATGGAAACGCGCCTCCTACCAGGAGGACATGAGGCCTTTACTGTCACACTTTTCAAGAAAGGGGATAAGCTTGACTTAGCCAATTGGCGCCCCATTTCTCTAACAAACACAGACATTAAAATTTCAACAAAAATCATGGCTAACCGTTTAGGGACTGTAGCATCTGCCACCATCTCCCCAGAACAATTCAGTTTCATCCCCAGAAGGTCGATTTGGGATAACGTGCGCTCCGTGGCTAATGCATGTCAATCCACAGCCTCTGGAGCACTGGTATTCTTGGACCAACAAAAGGCCTATGATAGACTAAACTGGGAATACCTAAGGGCCTGCCTCCATCAATTCCGCCTACCCCCCGCTTCATCAACTGGGTGATGCTGCTCACAGAATCTGCAACAATGGCAGTGCATGGCCCATGCTTCCTAACGGAAGTAGTTCGCCCTCAAAGGGGCTTGCGACAAGGGGACCCCCTTAACCCACTTTTATACAACTTCAGCCTTGACCCACTACTGCGAAATGTGAATGCCCAACTCACTGGGGTCCATGTGCCAGGCCAAACCCCAGTCAAGATGATGGCATTTGCAGATGATTGTGTGGTTGGGGTGTCTAATAATCAAGATGCACGCGAGCTTGAAGCCCTCATCCAGGAATATTCCCGGGTAAGCATCGCAGCACTGAATGCCTCCAAAACTGAATTAATCCTCCTTGGTCGGTATCAAATTTGCTGGGACCCAGCGACCAGTGCCTAGCCTGGCCCATCTGCTCGCATACATGCTCGCCTTCCCTGCTCACCCCACACCCCCCACTTGTTTCCTTCGTGCCACGCCCTACCATAGGGCCTGTCCGCCATCTGGGCGTGTGGGTGGAGGCAGGAGGGTATGCCTTAGCAGTGATGGAAAGCCATATTCTGGACAACGTGACGAAGCGAATCGCCTCTCTCAGAGCCCACCCTACATCCTTCACTGGCAGGGTTGTTCTTACCAACTCTATGCTCCTATCCAAAGTCTGGTTTGGAGCCCACGCCATCCCCTTCTCCCCAAGCTTCTTCAAATCCCTCGTATGCTTTGCTGCAAGGATGGCCTTGGTCAGGCCGCCCTCCACCAGTATGGCTAGAGGTCATGTTTGGCCCTCATCATCAAGGTGTCATGGGCCTGCTTGAATTCAAAGCCCATGCTGCCAAGATCCTGGGCACCTGGATCGCGGCCATCACTGCTCCTACACTCCCATCCCAACACTGGTCCCGCGCGGCCCGCTCCAACTTCTCCTGAGCCTTGGGCCTCAACAATCCATCAAACCCCCACTCCCTGATGAAATACCTCGCATCACACACGTCGGCCACAGGTCCTCACAGGACTAAAACCCACTACAAACGAATCCTACTCTTCATGCGAAGCGCAGAGTGGAGAATTTGTATTAGCGGACATACAACCCGAAGAAGCCGCCCCTCTCCTCAGTTCACACAAGAGGTACAGGGGCTACCCATCCATGATGGCGTAATCCCCATTCGACCCCATGTCCTATCCAGGGTGGACTACCTGGACATGATGGACATTCCTTACTCAATGAGACCCAAAAAACTATCTGGAAATACGCTAACCATCCTTTCTTGCTGCCTCAAGTCTTCTCCCATGTGTGGCGCTGCCTGAGGCGGGTGAATCGTACAGCTGAGCGCTCTAACGCTTTACACTCATCCTGTGTCGTGTGTGGCCAGTATGGAACGCTGTTCCACCGCCTGGAGAAGTGCCCCACCTCTAAAGTGATATGGCGCGAAGTTTAACGTCTGCTGGGCCAGGATCAAACGCATCCCTTCAGTCTGTCAAGAGAAATGTTTGCTACATCAATGGCCTCCCCCTTCCACCAACCCTTCATGCTCTGGTGGCTGAAATCGCCATGTGGACTATCCACACGATTGTCTTGGATGCCATCGCTGACTCCATCCCCACCCTCCCAGAAGCTGTTGACAGATTCCGGTCTCATTTGGTGGACCACTTTCAAGCATGGATGTTTGGATACCTCCCACCGCGTCACCAACAGCTGGTCTCCTCCTGGTTCCCAGTCTGGTTCATCAAATCAGACCCCTTCCTCCACACGTGCTCAATAGTGGCTACGGCCCCTTCACACGTTCCCTCCCCCTCCACATAAGTGGCGTTCCCGCTGGCAACAAGAGATAGCATCGCTTCTCTGAGGTGCCTCCCCTGGTACTAAGTTTGTCTTTCCTGAGTCATATTCGGAAGTGTCCATCCCATGGTCGGCCTTCCCCGCAATAAGTTTAAATAAAAATATGGTCAAAATGAAATTAATGGGAGCACCACTGTTGATTGTTACAGTATACTTAATCAATTGACTATAATACCCACATACATGCTAAGAATATTGCAACAAAGTGTTTACTGAGTGGATCACAGATTATTTGCTAATTTAGATTTTGAATTAATTTCACGTACAAATCAGAAAAGGATTTATTGATTGCACAAATAGAGAGAGAAAGGCTCAATTCTTCAAGACCAGTATTAAGTAGTTCTTACAAGCTTTTGAAAGTTCTGGCCTTTTCTACCAACTGATGAGCATATGGCCAACCAACTTCTTTCATGATTATGGGGTCTATCTTATTCACTTTAGCTTGGGTAATTGCAATTACTTATAATTACCACCTGGTAGAGCGGATCAAGTGTGACTTCATCTACAATTAATTTGGGGGTATATCCAGATCATCTAGAAATAAATCATGGGAAACAGGTTTGATTGCAGTGCAAGATTTCTCTGTATCAAGAATGCTGTTTTTTCCCAAATGTTGACCATTTTCCTTTTTACCCTGTACCAGAGTAGCTTGCTCTCTAGACTTCTTATCCCAACATTAATCAACTACATGCCCAGTTTTTCCACATTGGTAGCATCAGATTTGAATTTATCCAATTGTTTTAGTCCTCCAGGCTTAATTCTCATTATGAAACAATTCTATTGTTCCTTATTAGGTTCATCAAATTTTAAAGTATTCTGATTCTGACGGAAATGGCTTTCTTGGTTCAATTAGGTACTAAATGTTTTTTAGTACTAGATGGACTAAATGTTGCTCCTAGCTCCTTGAGAAACTCTACCAACTGTGATGTGGAAGTTTGGTTTGCCATCACTGATACCAAAATGCAGTGCAAATCTCTGTAGGGCCAAAGCGCCACTTGCATTGCTATGCGTGCATCACAACCTGTAAAATTTTTGCACCAGTCAAGGTTTGTGATTCCTGATAAGATTGGCTGGAAAAAACAGCTAAGTTTTCATCCTATATAAACTGGATTCCATAAAGTCCTGTTTATGCTTGGCATCCAAACAGGTCTGCCAAACTCATTCATTATCACTTCTTTGGCATCACTGTATGTCCAATTATCCCCCTTAAAATGGGGCAACATCAAATATGCAGTCAGTGTCTAAGCTTTTTATCACACTTACTGTTTTTTGTTGGTCCTTTATATCAAAAGATCATCATCATTACTAATAGGCATAGAAACGCCAGTGCATTATCCTGGTGATTTATAGGTAATTTCAGCATACTCAAAAATTCTTCTGCTACTACGCTGGAAGGAAATACCTGCTCAGCAACTCAGTCAAAGATAGGTGTATTTATGGGGTCATCTTCAAAATTGCAGCAAAATCAACCCAAGCATATTCCTCATGGTTTGTACTTTTTCAATTGGCTTTTTGTGCATCTCATCATTAACATCGTTTGCCTCAATCTTGGCACAATCACATTTGTGATTTTCAAGTTCTTCTAAATGCTTGTGCATCATTTTCATGTTTTACTGAATCTAACATAAGCAATCTCTATCTACTTCTCATTCAGTTTTTTTGAAGTAATATCTTCTTGATTAATTCTATATTTTTCATTTTTATGAGGTAACTTTCCCATAAAGATTATTTACTGATCTTTATGACTTGTCCAATTTTCTCCTTGGCTTTCATCACTCACTCCTCCAAATTGAAGAGATTGGCTTGTGATTCCAAATTCAGCACATTCTTATAAATGGTTTTCAATTCTGTCCAAAACTTCCTAAGTTTATTCTTGTAAAGTATCATGCTGTAAATTCTCCCATAGTTTTTGGCCAGAAAACCTCAACTACCCCTGTAGCAAGCACCAACTATAAACTTTGAGCTAGGTTTCTCACTTTATCTCTCAGGTCTAATGCACGAAATCTGATGTGTGCGTTGGATTAGATTATTAATATAGAAATTGATTGAGTTGACAATAGTATGACGACTATTGTCCTAGTTGATATTTTTATAGCCAACTAGACTATTGTCCTCAAACTAGACTGGTGCTAACGATCTTCCTTCTAGTCCTTAAAGATCTTGATAAACTAAAAAACATGGGAAATTTTATCCCTTCAACTCTTCCTCTAGAGCTGGCAACGTCTGGTCCAGATGAATTTCTTTCTTTCCTCTCTTACCACAGCAGTCGCAGAGAACTTAACAAACAATAATTAAAAATTAAATCCTTCAACTCTAATCCCAATAGTAAAATAACATAGAATGTTTAACAGCTAAATGTTCAAGTATCTTTTGATCAATATTGTTCTTCTTTATCTACTTAAAGTCAATTTTCTCTCTCGTTGCAAACACCTTTGCAACTTATTCAATTCTTTTCTAGGTAAGTTTGATAATCTCATTGAGGAGATTAATGTGCACCCAATGTTAGGTAACAGTTGAACGTTCAAAGTTAAGGGCACAGGTGCAGGCCCCACACCAACCAAGTTTCATAAACGCCCTGGAAAAGCCAGTGGCTTAGATAAAATTAGTAGTAAAAACTTGAAATTAGCTTTTCCCTGGAAATTTTGGCCTGGCAAGCGCGCTGCAACCGATTCATAGATACGCCGCACTCCCAGCCAATATCATTGGTGGAACACAGGGTGCATCTCTTCCTGGATATACAACAAACGTTTACTTTGGGAGAAGTTATGTGGAGATGTGCACACACATTTCCTGAATGCAGTGTATGTCGCACTGCACTCCATGCCTCGTGGTTGGCTGGATCTTAGGTTCAAAAAAAGTGTAGTGGACAAAGCCACAAAAGTATGGGTGGTGGACCTCCTCAGATGGTCAACAGGTAGTCAACATAAAGCACACTTGCTGAATTAAATCCAACCAAATTTTCGTTACTTTCAACTTCCTACCTACACAATTAAGCGCACCATGCTGGAGCACCACCTGAAAGGCTGGGCTCACCTTATACGGAAAATCCAATTCTTCGAAATGCAGCACTTTATGATCATGCCAGACCTGTGCACAGGCAAAGTGATTACTGTTCTCACCCTGTCTGTGGGAGTAGTGGAAGATTTGACCCAAATCCCTCGCACCACTTTTGTGGAATTTGATGAGCAAGAAACCTGACCATTCTGTGTCACCGGGGATAGTGTGCCTCCTATCTGCATCTTCTGTCGCACTTTTCGGCCACAATGCCCATACCTGACCCACCAAGGAGGGCATTACTCAAACTGAAATCATCCCAGATGCAATATACGGTGCAGATGCCTGCTATGAACTGGCAATAGATACCAATGCAGCCTTCCCATGGGCGCACCTGGGTGCTACATTCAAGTGAAACCTGTGTCTCTGCAGGAGTGTAAGAAGGCCAAGCAGGCCCGCAAAGCAGCAGCCAAGGCGGTGGCCATGGCCGCATCCAAGATCCCACCTGCTCAGCTCCAGGAGGACATTGAGTCATTTGCTGCAGAATTGGCTTGCTAATCCCTCCGCCAATCAGATTGAATCCCAATCTGATGACCTGATGGGTGAGTCAGATTCACCCACCCAATGCCACAAAGTTAATCAGAACAGAGTTGCCCACCAATTTACCTTCTGAAATTTCAACAGGCGATGGTGAACCACAAGTGCACACCACACAAAAAACAAAAATATTTAAGGGGGAAATAAACAGAAGGCAAAAGCCATTGTCAATCACACCGCGAAGTCTACCCATAATGAACCATACTCCATTGCACAGAATACTCATGCTGCCATACAGCGACGTGCTGATAAAGAGAAGGCTGAAAGGCATGAGTGCCCTTCCCCTTGCACCTAAGGTGTGATGGGGGGAGTCTTTACTATAGGGACGTTGAACATCGCCGGACTCAAGGCCTTGCCGTCCCAGGCTAGGAAACTGAGTTTTCTACAAACAAATTTACCCATGGATATCCTGGCCATCCAGGAGTCCCACTGTCCATGCAGTGCAGAGGACACATGGGCAACCTTGCTCCCCCCTTCCCTTTCCTTTTGGTCACTGCACTGTAGGGTGCTTGTTTGAGTGACCTTTTTTTAAATTTATTTCATCTGCATCATACCTTGACAGCTGTGTCCTTGTTGTATCCTTTTTGTGGGATGATGAGTGAACGCAGTCATTAACATTTATGCCCCAACCTGTGCACAAGAACATCAGGAATTCTTCTTGGCTGTTAATTCTCTACTACTTCCCCCTGACCTTTTTTGTTGGCAACATGAACTGCTGAACCAACCCAGTTACTGACCACTGGCCCTCGTCACCTACACCCCCGCAGTGGCACATAGAACTTTGAATTCTAAAAGCCACTTTGGGGTTGTTTGATACTCTGCCGCCTCATGCACCGCTACTCCCAAACATGTCTCTTCCCCATGTGCACAACGACCATCTGAGGTCTATGTCCTGATTTGACCTTATTCTCACACCGTTGAAAATTCAGTCCCAAGTTGCCCACTTTACAATGATGAAACTCGATCTATCTGACCATAGGATGGTATTAGTATCCTTCTCTTTGTCACATCCAGCGGCTCAGGCGTTGATTTGGTGCAAACTCTGCCCAGCTGAGATTACGTCGCCCAGGCTTTCCTCATGGGTGGACACTTAGACCTCAACTCAGGAGTTTACCACACCATTATGTGCAGACCCACTTTCCACCTGGTCAACCTTCAAGGCGAACACCATCCGCCAGGCATGCCACATCTCATCACGTCGCTCTTGGGCTGCCTTGGCAGTTATTTTGCACACACTGACAGAAGTGGACTACCTGGAATCTAATGTCCCAGTGGCAGGCTACAGCCCGGCTTGGGGCCATAAGTGGGCAGAGGTGTCCGCTCGCCTCAACGCACTGGTAAGACAACACAAGCATTAGGTTTGTGTTCAATATAAAGCAAAGCAAATAACATCTGGCAACATGTGCTCCGCTTACTTTTTTCAAAATTTCTTCACACCGCGCCAGAACAGGCCTTCACACAGGTGCAGAGGCCATACCACTTCATTGCAGATACTATGGCTGAAGTGGCAATTGAAGTTAAAAGTTATTACTCCAAATTGTATTTCTCCAATCCAGTTCAGCCAGCCGAAGTGGACAATTTTCTCAAAAGTTCATATATCTGCACTGTTTCCCGTTATCCAGAGTTGATAAATTTGATTTTTTGGGATGAATTCTGGTCTGCCGTTTTCAGTGCACCATACAGGAAATTTCCAGCTCCAAATAGCATTCCTTATGAGTTCTACAAGAAATATTTCAAATATTTTTCCTTATTGCTGCTTGCCTCAATGAACCAATGCCTAATGGAGACGCGCCTCCTTCCTGTAGGACAAGAGGCCTTCATGGTAACGTTGTACAAGAAAGAATATAAGCTGGACTTACCAACTGGCGCCCCATATCACTTACTATCATAGATACTAAACTTTATACCAAAATCATGGCAAACCGTCTGGGGTAGTTGCCTCTGTTCTCATTTCCCCTGAGCAATTTGGTTTCATTCCCAAATGGTCTATATGGGACAACATACTCACCGTAGCCAACGTCTGCCAATCCATGGCCTCTGGAGCACTTGTTTTTTTAGACCAGCAGAAGGCCTATGATAGAGTCAACTGAGATTACCTCAGAGCCTGCCTCCACCTTGTTCCACCTCCTCTATCGTTTCATTTGGGTGATGTGCTCACGGAATCTGCCATAATGGCTGTGCGTGGCCCTGGCTTCCTCACGGATGTAGTTCGCCCTCATAGTGGCCTACGCCAAGTGGACCCTCTTAGCTCACTCTTGTATAAATTCAGCCTTGACCCACTTCTTCGCAATGTAAATTCCAGCCATACTAATGTCCATGTTCAAGGCCAAGCACCAGCCAATATGTTGGCATTTGCTGATGATTGTGTGGTTGGGGTGTCTAACAATCATGATGCATGCGCGCTTGAGGCTACTATTTAGGCTTACTCCAGGGTAAGTAATGCTGCACTTAACGCCTCAGAAATCGAAATTGTTCTCCTTGGTTGGTAACAAGCCCGCTGGTCCCCAGCGCCCCATTTTCTACCTGCTTCAACAACTTGCTCACGGTATTGCTTTCCCTGCTCATTCTACATCACCCCGTTGGCTCCCCTTTGTGCCAAGCCCACCGCTGGCCCAGCCCGCCATATGGGGGTGTGACTGGAGGCGGGAAGGTAGCCTCAACAGTGATGGAAAATCATATCCTAGACAACATTACAAAATGCATAGCTTCCCACAAAGCCCGCCAGACCTCCCTTACAGGCAGGGTAGTGCTAGTCAACTCTATGCTCCTTTCTAAAGTTTGGTTTGGGGCCAAGTGTCAGGAGAACAGCAAGTAAGAATTAGACAGGCCTGCCAGCCCAGATGCCAGAGCACCCAAATGGCAAACCAGAATGCCAGAGGCACTGCTGCTGGTATGAAGAATATGGAACTGGAAAAAAGCTTAATTTTTTAATTTCATTTAATTTATTGCGTGGGAAGGCCGACCAGGGGATGGAAACTTCCGAATTTGACCTGAAAGAGACAAAACTTAGTAACAGGGAAGGCACCCCAGAGAAGCGATGCTATCTCTTGTTAACAGCGGGGACGCCACTATGGGGAGGGGAGGGAACGTGTGAAGGGGCCGTAGCCACAATTGAACACGTGTGGAGGAAAGGGTCTGATTTGATGAACCAAACTGGGAACCAGGAGGAGACCAGCAGTCAGTGAAATGGTGGGAGGTATCCAAACATCCACGCCTGAAAGTGGTCTACCAAATGAGACTGGAATATGTGGACAGCTTATAGGAGGGTGGGGGTGGAGCCTGCGATGGCATCTAAGACAATCGTGTGGATAGACCACATGGAGATTGCAACCACCAGAGCACGGAGGGAGGGTGGAAGAGGGGAAACCATGGATATAGCAAACATATCTCTTGACAGACTAAAGGGATGTGTTTGATCCTGACCAAGTAGACGTTGAACTTCGCGCCATATCACTTTAGAGGTAGGACACTTCTCCAGGCGGTGGAACAGCGTTCTATACTGGCCATACACAACGCAGGATGAGTGTAAAGTGTTAGAACGCTCAGCCATACGGTACACCCGCCTCAGGCAGCGCCACACATGGGAACAGATTTGAGGTTGCAACAGAGGGTGGTGTGCGTATTTCCAAATAGTCTTCTGAGTCTCAATGGATTAAGGGATGTCCATCATGTCCAGGTAGTCCACCCTGGATAGGACATGGGGCCGTGTGGGGATCAAGCCATCTTGAATGGGTAACCACTGTACCTCTTGTGTGAACCGAGGAGAGGGGTGGCCTCTTTGGGCTGTGTGTCCATTAATAAGGATTCTCCACTTTGCGCTCCACATGGAGAGGAGGATTCGTTTGTAGTGGGCTTTAGTACTGTGAGGACCTGTGGCCGATGGGTGGGAAGCCAGATATTTCATCAAGGAGTGAGGGTTTGATGGACTGTTAAGGCCCAGGGCGTGGCAGAAATCGGAGCAGGCCTCGCGGGACCAGTGTTGGGAGGGGAGCATAGGGGCAGTGACGGCCGCGATCCAGGTGCCCAGGATCTTGGCAGCATGGGCTTTAAAGTCGAGCAGGCTCATGCCACCATGATGACGAGGGCCAAACATGACCTCAAGCCGCACTAGCGGTGGGCGGCCTGACCATAGCCACCCTTGTAGAAGGGCATACATGGATTTGAAAAAACCTGGGGAGAAGGCGATTGCGTGGGCTCCAAACCAGACTTTGGAGAGGAGCATAGAGTTAGCTAAAACAACCCTGCCAGTAAAGGAAGTAGGGTGGGCTCTGAGAGAGGCGATTCGCTTCGTCACGTTGTCCATAATATGGCTTTCCATCACTGCTAAGGCATACCCTCCTGCCTCCACCCACACGCCCAGATGGCGGACAGGCCCTATGGTAGGGCGTGGCACGAAGGAAACAAGTGGGGGGGTGGGGGGGTGTGGGGTGAGCAGGGAAGGCGAGCATGTATGCGAGCAGATGGGCCAGGCTGGGCACTGGTCGCTGGGGCCCAGCAAATTTGATACCGACCAAGGAGGATTAATTCAGTTTTGGAGGCATTCAGTGCTGCGATGCTTACCCAGGAATATTCCTGGATGAGGGCTTCAAGCTCGCGTGCATCTTGATTATTAGACACCCCAACCACACAATCATCTGCAA
>JAKSZP010012709.1:0-23017 GCA_022478985.1 Massospora cicadina
CCCTTCCTTGTACGCTGGACCCACTCAGCGCTTACCATCAGCGTTCTACTTATGCACTTGCATTGCCGCCTCCAAACTTGTGAAACCCCTCTGGTGGACCTTCTTGATAGTCTTGGCAAAGTCCACCACCGCTTCAACTTTAGATCCACAGCTGGGCTTATGTTAAAAGCGGGGTATAAGCCATGGTTTGCAAAAAAGGAAAACAACAGATCGAAGAATTCAAAGTGTTGTTGTAGCTAAATTGGGCCATAGGGAGGTGAGAAACCCAATCTGAATGATCTGCAGCGGTGTAACACTGCAGGAAATGTTCTAGGCAAGGGTTCACTCGTTTATTCTCCCCATCTGATTGGGGGTGATAGGCAGTTGAATGGCAGGGGCGAATCTGAAGAGTCTTACACAACTCTTCCCAAAAGACAGAGGTAAACTGGGGTCTCCAGTCACAGATAATTTCTTGGGGAACCCCATGAAGCGTAAACACATGAGTGACGAAAAGCTTCTCCATCTCAGCCGCGGTTATTTTTTTTCTGCAAGGAATGAAGTGGGTGAACTTCGTAAAATGGTCCATCACCACTATGATGGCATTATAGCCATCAGAAACAGGTATCCACAAGGAAATCCACTGATAATGAAGTACAGGGCCCTTCAGCCTTCTGGACTGGTACCAACAACCCCGCTAAAGGTTGACTATTTGGTTTCATATAATTGCAGATCAAGCACGCTTTACAATAACGTCTTATCTGGACAGGCAAGCCTTTCCAATTGTAGGTGCGTCGTATTATCCCAAGGTTTTTGCTTTCCCAGGATGACCAATGGTGAGTCCATCATAATGGTCCTGGATGATTTCCAGGCGCAGTGGCCCAGTAAGAACCCTTATGTGCTCTGAAACAACACCATCTCATCCTTCATGTGATAACCCCTTGATAGATCCTCTTGATTCAAAGCGCTCTTAGCAAGTACCATAGTGTTTTCAGCTGATAGCGGCTGAAAAGGACTACCCTTCTGAACATATTGTATTCCTTCACATTTCCCGGAGGTGCAAGTGCTGGAGTGTTGGATGAGGGAGCTGGAGATTGAAATATAATTTACCCAGAGGAATCATCATCTGGGTGTTATGAACCTCTACCTCCTTTGGATCAGGAGCTAAAGCAGGGTTTCAGCTTAAAGCATCAGCCAAACCTTTATCCTTGCCCTTAGTGAACTCGTAAGAAAATGAAAATTGGGCAAGGGTCTCATGACAACGTGTCTGCCGTGGGGTTAAGACATGAGGGGCGCGGTATTACAGCAAGGCATGATGATCTGTACATACATGGAAGGTTAGGAGGAGCCATGCAGGTGGTGACGCCAATAAGTATGCGCCTCCACCAATGCTAGTAAATCTTTGTCATAAACGGCGTAATTCAACTCAGGAAAAGACATTTCTCAAGAAATATACCCCACCGGATGCTCAATTCCATCTTCGCCTATTTGTAATAAGGCAGCCACTATAAAGAAGTTGGAGGCATCAGTAGACACAATGAACTCTTTTGAAGGGTCAACGTGGCCAAGGATAGACGTGGGAAACAGGGTGCACTTCACTGCTTGGAAAGCATCCTTTAAAACTGGGGACCGCTGAAGCACTGATGACCACTAGCCTTATACAAGTGCGCTGCCACCTCAGAAAGATTTGGCGTGAACTTATTGAGTAATGTACACATCCCCAAAAAGCTCCTTAAATTTTTGACTGAGGTGGGGGTGGGCCACTCACAAATAGCCTTCTCCTTATCTGGAGTTATCATGTGTCCTTGGTCAAACATGACGTTGCCCAGAAAAGTGACCTGGGACTTGAAGATTCACACTTGCTGATCTTTAGCGTAAGGCAGGCTGCCCTTAACCTCTCCACCACTTGGTGAAGGTGTAAGCATGGGACTCATGATCAGGGGAAAACACCAGAATATCGCTAATGTAGGCAACCGCGCATACCCCTAACAAGTCCCCAACGCTGCATCAATGCGGCGTTGAAAGGTAGCAGGGGCATTCCTAATCCCAAAGGGCATGACCAAAACCGGAAAATCCCTTTTACTGGTATGGAATGCGGTTAACCATTCTTGTCCCTTTTTAATCAAATCTGATTGCTCGCTTTGAGGCAATCAGCTTGTAAAGACCTTACCCTTCTCAACATAACGTGCAATCTGAGAATCCAAAAGAATAGGATTAGAGCTGGTAAGCGACATTGTTGAGGTTCCCATAGTCTACGAACAGGCGTAGAGTACCATCAGCCTTTTCAAAAAAGAGAAGTAGTGAGCATACAGGGGAGGTACGCTGAAAAATCGCATCTTTGCTAACTGTTCCTTAACCCACACATCTAACGCCTCTTCCTCCCGGACAGTCAATGGGTATATGGGGGAAGATATACGCACCAGATCCACAGTAAATTTGAACTCACAATTGAACTCAGAGTGATCAGTTAGTGTGTTAGCGGATGCTTCATCAAAGGAAGATTACAAACCCTCAACAAGAAGTAAGAGGTCCTCCTTGGTAGGCTTCAGCATAGGGGCAAGGCTAAGGGTGTGAAGGTGGGCCAGTGGGGCAATTACCTTAAAAGTTAGCCTCAGACAAAGGAACAACTAATGTGTGAACATTCTTTAATGTGAGGGCAATGGTATTCTCTTTCAAGTTGGTTTTGACGTCAAACTTCCGCCATCACTCCACTCCCAAAATGATAGGGAACAAGAGGTTTTTGATAGCTTGGAAGTGATTGGATAAGTGGAATTGCCAATCTGATAGTCCACCGTTCCCATAATCTTCAGAGTGGGAATACCTTGTGATGCCCCTCCTGTAACCATACCACCTGGCAAGGATTTCAGCTCAAGGTAGTCGGCTAGGATTTGGTCCATAAAGTTTTCAGAGGCGCCAGCATCCACCAGAATAGTGGTGCTGAATACTAAAGCGGAGGAAGGGTAGAAGTCAGTAGAGAATGCCCCAAATGGTCTTTATTTAAAGCAGAAAACACCATTAAGTCACCACCAAACTCTTAATCTGGCATCAAAATGTCACTCTGGTATGTGTTTGAATCAAATAATGGAGAGGAATATTTGGCAACTCTTACTACTGAGGCCACATATCCCACCATATCTTCAGCAGGGGCGTAGACATTGTTGTATTGTAAGCGCAGCTCCTTTTCAACTTCCTGAGTGCTGCGAATCATGGAAGAGGTCAAATGGGGATTTTCTGGGGTGAATTAACACTCAGGAATAGGTTCCATATCTGAACCATGAGAGAGCAAATATGGTTCAGAGGCCTATATAAGGTTTCCGTTATAAACACATTTTTAGACGCGAATGACCCTATTCCCATTTCAACAACAAATGCCCAACGTTATCCAAGGCCAACACCCGCAGGCTCATCTGCACCGATTCTGCTGGCATTATCAGAACGTACTGCCGAAGTAAACCCTGCTTATTTAAGTTGATTTTGTAAGTTTGGTGGAAAGTAAGAGAATCACAACTTTTGGACCCAGAAGCATCCATATCCACCAGGTACAAACATGAAGGGTGGTACTTTCCAGTTGGAGGCAGCCAAAATAACGCCAAGATGATCCAACCTTCAGAAAAAAGAGAAAACAGCGGTGCTGCTGACCACAACTAAAGCTCACATCCAGCGCCCACTGTTTGCACTTTGGAAAAGTCCCAAAAGGAAAAGTTTGTGCACATAAAATTAAGCAGAGGTCGACTAATGTAAGGATAGTGTCTATAACTCTCCTGTTCTCAGCGTAGTAGTGCATGGTGAACAGGGCCAACGCTAGGGAACTAGCTGTTAGAAAAAAGGTATTAGAGCCTAGAAGAGGCACTGGATCAACAATAACCTAAGTAGAGGAGTGTGATCTTTATAGAAATTAACCACCAAAGATGACACGGTGCACAAGGGGAGAAGGGGTAAACGTCCCAGGTTGGAGGGGACATAGGCGAACCAACGGTGCACTAGGGATAACCTAATCAAATCTATAATGTAATGGCTAATGCAGCGTGAGACCACCTCAAAGAGGTCTGCGCACAGGATTGTCCAAGACAACATTTAATAAAATGGGAAAAAGGGAATGTTTATTGAGAAAAATTGACTAACAAGAAAGTTGGTCACAAAAACCAAATTCAAACTACGTCAGGGTAATTCTGGGTCTTCCAAAGTGGTCCCAAGCACCAATTCACCAATAGGCAAACACTTCCATCCAAATTGGTGAAATTACGCTGAAACTGACTTCACTCAGGTAATAGATTGAAGTGTACCCTACCCAAATGCATAATTCTGTAAATGGAACAGGTTTTAAGCCCACATTCCTCAATTAAATGAATCAAAACATCTTCGTTAATGGAATAACTCGTCCTTTTAACGCCTGAGCCAATACAAGGGGCTGGGCGTTTTGCACCTCACTATTACTAACCTGGGCATATTTGGCTTGTACCCAGCGTTGGTCTAACGTGTGCTTGAGGTCAGGGATGGCTTGAAGTTTCAACTTCTGCGCTTCTGCCGCCTAGCCTTATCCTTGGGGTTGGTGTCTACTATCAAGTAATTCAACCATGACAGGAGGTAGGTTAGTGACTTGTTTAGCTTAGTGAAGTGCATTATAAATTGTCGATAGTACCTGACCATGTCAAGAAAGACATAAATATCATGCAAACTATAGGGTCATATCACCTTATCAATAGCAATAATCTTGTAAGGAAAGGGAGAAATTTCTTCACTTGTGGCATTATGACTAAGGAATTCCATCTCAGTCTGAAAGAAATGACATTTGGTGGGATTTAACTTAAATGCAGCGGATCATAGCCTTTTAAAGCCTTCCTTCAAGTGGGCTAAAGGTTGATCAACCATGTGCAAAAACCCTGTTACATCATCCAGGTAGACCAGCACACATGAAAACTTTAGGTCTCCCAACAGGCAGTCCATGACCTTCTGGAAAGTTGTTGTGGCGTTGCACAACCCTAAGGCATGAGAGTAGCTAAATAAGCCCTCACTTGCTATAAGCACGCAATTCTCTTGGTCATCTGGCGCAAGCTCTATTTGCCAGTACCCACTGGTAAGGTCCATTACTAAGAATATCGTGACCCTGCTAAGAGGCGTAAGGAGTCGTCAATCCTAGGTAGCAGGTAGCTATCTTTCCATGTGATTGCATTCAGACATCAGTAATCCATTTCTTCATAATGCCCTCTGTCCTTCTTCCACACAAGCAAAAACGGCGAGACCCAGGGACTCAGGGATGGTTTTAGTAACCCAGCGGCTAATAGTTGTTTAAATTCTTTTATGGCCTGGGATTCCTAAACTTTAGACTTCCAATAGGGGCAGGCGCATATTGGAGGGGCATTGCAAGTTAGCACTTGATGTTGAACCCCGTTATTCATCCTGAAATCCTTTGGCCATTGGATATTATAGGCTTATATCTTTGAATAGGGCACCAGCCTGTTGTTGCTGTTTGCAAGTAAGCATGTCACTGAATTCTAAATTAACTAAGGCTATCATAGCATTTTCCTCCATTTAAAAGGCTTGTAAGTCTCCACATCCTGGATGGACTCAATTTGGTCAACTGGCAATATCTGTACACATACAATGGGTCATTTCCGGTTATTAGAATTGGATGATCAGGCTCTTTCTGCTAAGCATCGCTTTTCAAAATCAATTCAGCCTTAAAATTTAGCTCCACTAAAGAGATTTACGAAAACTATTAGCAAATATGGCGGGAAAAACCCACCAAAAGATCCCGCGGGCTCGGCCAAACGAGCCAGCACCACCCCAAACAAAGCAACCCCCGGTTACCCAACTCAGGGTCAACCAGAATCACTCGCTCTCAAGCAGCGGCTGTGAAAGCAGGCACCACCCCCCAACCTGGAGCTACTTCAACTAGCGCCAGTTGACCTGATCGCACTTCTGCAACCTGCACGCCCAACAGCTCTGCGTGCGCTACCTCCCACCAACCCACTGGGCCCTCTCCAACCAAGGAGGCCATCACCCACGCTATTTTAGTGGCGTCTGCTCAGTTGAATGCAACTCATCCCATCTAGGCATTCACCTCCCCCATTGTGTCAGCTAATTCAGCCCCATCTATTATTGCTGACGCCGTGTTTCTGGCTCCCTATGAGGGGCGATACCCAGCTACCTGGCCCCCAAACCCTCAGATGTAAGGTTGGATTAGCCGCACATTCTGGTTCACTAAGCACCAAATTGGGACAATCTACTTTCCAAATGGGGATTCAGATGGTTCAGATTTTGGAACTTCACACCAGTTCCAATCTCAACCGTCCCATTTAAACCCTGTAATCGGCACTTCTCAAGTCGGCACTTTATCTCCATATGCCGAAAATGACCAATTTACCAATCAGCCAGTGAGTTTTACCCACGAAATCACAGCAAATACTTTAGCTGAATTTACCCAAATAGATTGGGATGGTGATGAAACATCGCCCTCCTCCCAATTGGCTCGAGTTAATCTCAATCTGGATGAGCCTCCCCAATTTAGCGAGCCCAACAATCCGCCCCTCAATTCAATATGCCGCCAGCAACTGCTCAAACATTCCAGCAACAGGGGATCTCCGCAAACTTGTCCAAACCACCAGCTTGCAATCAACCCGCGATTGCAGCCCAAAGCAAATACAAACATACCAAAGGTGCCACTGGGGCGTGGCAAAAACCTCTGGCACCAATGCTACCCAAAGTTGATCCCCGTGAAGTGGCTTTTATTGCTGATGTTAAGAAGAAATGGGCCAAAACTAGAGCGCAAAAAGCTCTACCTCGCTTAACCCTCTCCCACGCGATTCGCCTTTATTATGGGCATAACCCTGTTGAATTCTGAACAGAGGATTACTTCTCATACTTTGCAGCGATTGCGGAGACATTTCCAATTAACACAACCATCCATGAATCAGTGGAGGGCCAATACATCGATGTGGGCTTCACTGAAGCTGCCCTTGCTGACCATGCTGCCACCCTCCAGGTCATTATTCCGCGTGGATCTCTTCGCATCTCTTGCACACGCTCTCACCTGGAGAAAATTTCATGGGTTACTTTTTCCAACCTACCAACGACTGTTGATCCTGAGTCTCTTAAACTTGTGCTCCATAGTGGTTTAATGGAGTTTGGGTCTGTTCTTTCAGTGGACTTTAGCGTCCCCTCTTACTATGCTCCCACCTAAAGATCTTGCACTGCTAGGGCGTCATTCATCCCCTCCTCCACTGTGTCCTGCTTCATTGAGGTTATTCCTCATGT
Organism: Massospora cicadina; assembly: GCA_022478985.1. Classification (NCBI taxonomy): domain Eukaryota; kingdom Fungi; phylum Entomophthoromycota; class Entomophthoromycetes; order Entomophthorales; family Entomophthoraceae; genus Massospora; species Massospora cicadina. Next base: position 7,231 of record JAKSZP010012709.1, read on the forward strand.
GGCGGTAGTTGGGGCATGCCCTGAGATCTTTTTTGTCGCCCTGATCAGGTGCACCCCCGGTGTTCATGGTGTAACGCCCTTGGACACCTGTATAGTGGCTGCACAGCTCGAAAACAAGCCCTCTTAGCCACCACCCAGGGTCCTAAACCAGGCCAAAAACGATCCCATGTGGCCGCAGCAGCAATTCCACAACCCAAACAATGGGTTCCCGTTCAAGACCTGTCCCCTGAGGCCTTACTCCTAGCAGTTGAAACAGCTAACCCCACTATTGGTACGAAATACCTTTGCGCTCATGCCCCCCTTCCAGTGGGCACCCCCTCTAATCTCCCAGAGTCAACTTTCTCTCTCACCAAGCGCAAGGCATCTCCCACAGGGCGCCCCTCGTCAGCACCCCCACTCAGGGCTCCGCGGCACCCCCACCAACCTCCACCATTGATTTATCGCATCAACCCTCAGCTTCCAATGGAGCTATGTCCACCAGCATGGACTGGCAACCCGCGGCCTGCGGTAGAAGTGCCACCTCAAAGAGTCCTACCCCAACCCCACAGTACATTTCGCGCGGCTCCTTTGCAGTGTTGGAGGAAGTGAATATGGACTCAGGCCCATCAAATGGGGACACCGCGGAGGCGCCGTTGAGCACCCTCAGGTCCTTCCCCTGCAACGGAGCGGGGGCAGCATCCTAGGCTGGCTTACTGGGTCCTCCGCCCCCCCACCCTCTCCTTCCCCCAGAACCCTCAACGCTCCTCACGGATTGCAGCTAATAGTCAAGCTTAAGGACTCAAAACTAGCCGCCTCACAGCAGCAGGTTTAGACGCTGGCAACCCCCAGGACATGGAGGGGAACAGCTATGAGTCCCCACGGCAGCACCCTGGCCCTGTAATCCATCAACGCGAATGGGTTGCGGGACTTTAACCGGAGATCCCGCCTCCTCCGCAACTTCAGGTCAGCACAAATTGACATCGCTGCTATCCAGGAGCCCCATCTCCTCCCCCACGAACAAACTGCATGGAATGAACAGTTTGGAGGCAACTCCTTCTGGAAAAAACATGCAGCCCTTATTGTTTTGAATCCTCGGGTTAAAACCTATTCTTTTTCACAATATCTAGGTGGCCGCCTCATACTGGCCAAACTCACCACTCCTGACTTCTCTTTCTTCGCTGCAAGCATCTACCTGCCTAATGCAGGTCAGGAGCAAAACCGGCTTTTAGAAGAGCTCGTCCAACTCAATCTCCCACATAATACAGTCCTCTTGAGAGATTTTAACACAACCATAAGTCGCGTCCGTGACTCTTACCCCCCTGCAGCAAAGGAACGCCCTGGATCAAGTCGCCTCCAGGATTTCCTTCGCCTGAGTGGCTTTATGGATGCGCTTCCACCCTCCGCATCTGGCCTAGGTTGCATGACTAGGATCCAGTACGATGGAGGAGCTTTCCGGTCAGCGTCACGCATAGATATGGCACTGATTGGTCCCTGCTAATTGGCCGCGTCTCCTCTCCCATCTATCGCGACAACAATCTGAGTGATCACAGGTCACTCACCGTTGTCCTCACCACCACGCTTAGACTGTCGCATAGGTTCTGGACTAGGGTTGCCCCAGCTCTTCTCAACAACCTCTTCACTAAGGAGAAGCAGACTATGGCCATCTGAGAGACTCTCACCTCCCCCCACCTGCTTGACCACAAGGCTAGATGGGCGGTGACCAAGGAGGGCATCACGCGCGTTGCCTAAAACTGTGCCAAAGCCCAGATGACTGCAGCTCGCGCCAGAGTCAAAAGGGCGGAAGCCAGAATCAGACATCTGGAGCGAAACTGCCAGCCTTCGCCCTCTCCCAGATGGTGGAAGACTGGGAAGCGGCGTAGGAAGCACTCCGCTTGGAGCTCACACTGCAGGAATAATGGGCTGCAAACTTTTCAACATCTCATTACTATGATCAATGGGAACGCCTCACCTGCTTCTTCTTTCAGAAACAGAAAGCCCGGTCAACAGCGCAGGATATCACTTCACTGAAGATTGGCACTACAACCACTTCGTATAAGGAGGAAATCATGCAGGAACTACACCGCTTCTACTCCAGCCTCTTCCATGCCACCCAGGTGGACTCATCGGACATCCAAGACTTCCTATGGCGGGCTTCAGAGCCGCCCATTGACCCACGGGCTGATGAGGCTCTACTGGCGCCTATTTCCATCCAGGAGGTGATGGAAACCCTTATGAAATCCCCACGGCTTAAAGCCCCAGGCCCAGACGGAATACCCTTCGAGGTGTACCTTCTGAAACCTGCGGTGATAGCCAGAGCCCTCCGCGACCTCTTCGCTGCATTCTTGTTGAATGGCAAGGTCCTCCCTGACTCCAGAGGCTCAATCACGACCCTCATTCACAAGAAGTCAGACCGTGAGAACCTGGCGAACTGGCGCCCCATAGCGTTGATCAACACAGACCATAAGCTCTTCACGAATCTTCTGGCCAACTGCATCATCAAATGGGTGTCACCTCGCCTCTCCCCATCCCAGCACGTTTTTATTCCGGGGAGGTCGTTATGGGACAACTATAATGACCTTCACGTGACTTTGACTGCTAACTCTCATAAGGTGAATGGCTTTGTGGCTCTCCTGGATATGGAGAAAACATATGATCGGGCGGCTGGACATATATTGATGCTTCCCTGGCCCGCTTCCATCTCCCACCCGCAGCTAGGCGCTGGATATCAGCACTCTATGACCATCTCCACACCTGAGTCCTGGCGCCAATGGGTTTTACAATGGCAGTACCAGTTAGACAAGGTCTCCGGCAAGGGGACCCCAGAGCCCTATCCTTTTTAACATCATCCTTGACCCCCTCTTGGCCTCCTTACAGGACAAGCTAACAGGGATTATGGTCCCAGGTAAAGCCCCCACCCGCACCATGGCATTTTCAGATGACACCGCCATTGCATTTGGCTGCCCTGTGTGACGGTTGAGGTCTATCCTCAGCATCACATTGCCCTGATCTTTGGTAAGACAGGGAAAGCTGTGTCTGTATGTATGGAGGAGGAGGGGGCGTTAGTTCTGGCAAGGATGCCTAAGGGGCCGGAGCTTGGAGTAGGTCAAGGAGCAAGATGGGCGTCCAAGTCGGAACAAAACGGAAAACGAGTAAAATGATAGTTTTGAGATTTGATTTGGATTTGAATCGATAATGGAATGAAACGGGTGCTCAGGAGTTTTGCAGTTTGATTGGGATTTGAAATAAAACTGGCGCGGAACCATCGAGGATCGAAACTGGCACAGAATCATTGAGTAAAGATTCCGCGATTCTGCTGTAAAGTTTACACCAAACATCATTCAAGCTGGCACCATAAGCTTATATTATATTTTATTTTAGCTTTTAACATGTGTATATAGGGAAGGAACTGGGAGCTGGAGGCTCCTCAGTTCTGTTTTATATCGACTTTGCTAAATATTAAATAAAAGAACCTAAAATTCATATATTTATAATTTGGTTTATTTTAAAGATATTGCCTAACTGCAGCCATGTTTGTCTTAAATCAATAAGAATTGGACTTTGAGAGTGAGCTTGGGAGGGCTATTGCCTCCCTCTATACCTTGTCTTGGAGTCAAGGCATGTTGCTGGGGTTAAGTATACTTGCAACTGTTTTCCAGGGGTGCTTGTCCAATCTTGTAGCGCGCGCACCAGGAGAGTAGTATCAGGAGTCCTGTCAGCCCTATGGTCTTTAACATGGATCCTGTTGCCCAAATCATTCGTGGCTCATTGGAAGGAGCCAGTGCGTTACATTAAACAGAACTCATTTACTTTCCTGTCGTTGTGGTGGCAAGCAAAAGAGGTGCCAGAAGAAGTTGTGTTTCCAAAGTGGTATAACCATACTGCAACACTCTTGATGGTGATATTCTCCACCGCCTTTTTGCAACATGAATTATACCAGGTTTTAGAGTGTGTGTCCCGGGATGGTGGGAAAGTGGTAGGGCCTGGGAAGGACAAAGGAAGAATTCCCACGGTTTTAAAATTGGAAGACTTGGAGCTGATCCACCAGACGTTTAGCCGGGTTCAGTTTCGGGGGCGTTTGACAAAGGCAGCGGGTGGAGAGGATTTGTTTGCCTTGCAGTTAAGTCAGGTTCTGTTGGCACTTCCAGTAAAGCAGTCAAACTGGGTGTGAGAACTTTTAGATGAGCAGTCAGGGTTACCCGTATCAGTGGAGGAATGTCTGGATTGTATTGACCGTGCAGCATTTCCAGATGAGGCGCAGGATTCAGCCTGGGCGGCGTTACTGCAGTGTGGTCAAGGGAAGAAGTCAGTAGAGGAGTATGGCCAGATGTTCCGCGCATAGCAAGAGCAGCAAAGGCACCTGAGTCTCGGCTCCTGCGCATGTTTCGCTAAAACTTGCAAGCTGATTATTATTGGCAATGGCGGCGGTGAAACCTGCAGCGACGTTGGAGGAAGAGGTGGGTTTAGCCTTGCAGGTAGAGCGACAGTTGAGTTTGGTACGGGCCCATCAGGAATTTGTGCGACCCCAGGGGGATTCTGAGGACAGAGTGGTGGAAGAAGGGCAGGTTCAGAGCCCATACATGGTTCTATGGGTTTACCTATGTGGAGGAAGGGAAGAAGAGTCAAAGGAAATCCTGAGGGTATGGTTGAGGTGCGGGAGATAGAGATTCCCATCGAGATTACCGCTCAGGATCCTGAGGCTCAGAATAAGAAGGCTCCTTATAATTTTCGCAAGAAGCCAGTGAATCCGGTGTCTCAAAATAAACCGCCTACTTCATCTTATCCTTATCTGATTTTGCCCGTCAATGTGCTTGTGGGGATGAAGGAAGGGATTGCGGTGAAGTTCTAGCTTTGATTGACACCGGAGCTGGGGAAAATTATGTTGAGGAGAAGTGGGCAAAAAGCCATGGATTGTCATTACAGAAGGATGGATGGGTGACGTTGTCAGACGCCTCCAAAAAAATGGCGGTATGGCGAGTGCAGGCCAAGGTCCTGTTGAGGCAAGGCCTGGAGGTATTCAGGGAGGAGTTTTACGCCGTAGCTCACCTGCCACATTCGGTGGTGCTGGGGATGAGATGGTGGCACCATTTCTGCCCCAGTTTGATATGAAGAGAGAGAGGGTTCTGTTGTCGCCTAGAGGTCAGGGGACGTGTTTGGACGTTTCAGTCCCAAGGTTCGTTGGTGAAGCACATGGGTGGAATCACCTCAAGTGTGCCAGTGGAAGGATTGCCGAGGAGTATCAGGATTTTGTGGAGGTGTTTGAGCCTAAAGGTGATGCGCCTTTTTCGCCTACAGGGATTTTGCATTTGGATTCCGGTTTAAGGAAGGCTCTGAGTTACCAAAGGGCTGTCCAGTCTATCCGTTGAATCCACGGGCCCAAGAGGCATTGGAGGATTATGTCCATAAGATGCTGGATATGGGTTTGATTGTGCCTTCCAAGTCGCCGGTGGTTTCGCCAGTCCTGTTGGTTCCCAAGTCAGGGGGGAGTTACGTCCTTGTGTTGATTTCCGACGCCTTAATGAGGTGACAGAACCTGTTTCCTATCCAATGCCACTCATGGAGAACATTCTGCCCATGATCTACGGGTGTGGGGTGTTCACCAAATTGGATTTGGTGGACGCTTTCAATCTAATTCCTGTTCGCCCTGAGCACCAGCGGTATACGGCATTCAAATGTCATCTGGGAAACTTCGAGTACAGGGTTATGCCATTTGGGCTACGCAATGCCCCTGCAGTTTTCCAGCGCATGATTGATCATGTATTGGGGGACTTAGTGGGTAGGTGTTGTGTTGCTTATATGGATGACATCCTGGTGTTTTCCAGATCGGTACAGGACCATGTGAGGGATGTGAGAAGTGTCTTGGAGGTGGTTAGGAACGCGGGCTTGAAGTTGAAGCCGTCCAAGTGCGAGTTCAATAAGGAATCGGTGTCCTTCCTAGGGAACGTGGTCCTCCAAGAAGGGATAGCGATCTGTCCTGATAAGTTGCGGGCGGTGCGGGAATGGAAGGCTCCTGGGAATAGGACTGAAGTGCGAAGCTTTTTGGGGGTGGTGAATTTCGTGTGGAGGTTTTCTAGGGATCTGCCCAATGGGCTGTGCCATTGACAAGACTGACGGAAACGTGCCGTTTGTTTGGGGGGAGGCTGAGGAGAGGGCATTTCAGCAAGTGAAGACGAGTCTGCTGACAGCCCCAGTTCTGGCCAACCCTGACCCAAACAAACCATTCGTGGTAGAGACTGACGCGTCAAATTTTGCACTTGGAGCCATGTTGTTGCAGGAGGGTGAGGATGGGGTTGAACATCCTGTCTGTTATTTCAGTCAGAAGATGGCACCAGCTGAAACCAACTATCCAGTTTACGATAAGGAGCTTTTGGCAATAGTTGCAGCTTTAGGGGAGTGGCAACACCACCTATTGTATGCCAGGCACCCGGTTGTCATCTGAATGGACCATCGAGCCTTAGAATACTATAAGTCCCCACGCCTGATGAACCAGATGCAGGCCCGGTGGCACTTAGAGTTGGTTCAATATGACCTGCGGATTGAATACAAGCTGGGAAAACAAAATATCTTGCCAGATTTATTGAGCCGCGATTCTGGACTGGTGTTTTCCGATGAGGAGTTGAGGAAGTTCAATACAGCCACGATGTTGCCACAGAACCTGTTTGCAACGATCCAGGGCTGGAGAAGATAACAGGAAGAATCCGGACTGCACAGCAAAGATGTGAGCTTGGCCAACGGATAAGAGAAGAGACAGGAGAAGGTGAGGCAAGCAGGGGGCATGCGGGATTCTCAGTTTGGGGTGGTATCATACGCCATGAGGGAAGGATTTGGGTCCCTGTGAAGAGTCTGCAACAAGAGGTAATGGCAGCTAATCACGACCATCCTCTGGCAGGTCATCCCGGTCAAGAGAAGACGTTAGATCTTGTTCGCCGTCACTATTTGTGGAGAGGTGTGGGTGCGGCGTTGCGGAAGTATGTTTTGCGTTGTGTGGTTTGCGCCAGGGCAAAGGCCCAACGGGTGGCACTGGGGGGCGAAATTGAAGCCGCTTCAAATTCCTTCTAGGCCATGGTCCTCAGTGAGTGTGGACTTCATCACAGGACTGCCCAAGTCACCAGGGGATGGATGCCTTGATGGTGGTGGTGGATCGCCTGACTAGATACAGAGTTTTCCCTTGTCAGTCAACCATTTCTGCAAAGGTGGCAGGACAGATTTTTGTAAATGAGGTTTTCTCCAGACATGGGGTGCCTGAAGAGATTGTGTCAGATCGTGGTCACAATTTATCTAAATTTTGGCTCCACATGTTGGGGAATCTAAAGATCAAGGTTTGCCATTTGTCAGCATACCATCCTCAGTCAGATGGCCAAACTGAGAGAGTAAAATCAGATATTGGAGCAATATTTGAGGTGCTATGTCTCAGGGCGGCAGGATGACTGGGTATATTGGGTGAAGCTGGCTCAATTTGCTTATAACAATTATAAGCATTCATCCACGGGTATGACCCCGTTTTTCGCAAATCACGGCCAACACCCAGAGGGTATGGGGCCCAGGGAGCAAGGTCGGAATCCAGCGACAGATGAGCTGTCGCGAGATACTTGGGACACCCTGGAGCTCCTGAAGAAGAGTTTGGTGGTGGCGGTCGCAGCTCAGAAGAGGAAGGCGGACTGGCATAGATCTGAAGGTAGAGCTTTCAAGAGAGGTGATTGGGTCTTTGTGAATGCTCAGAACTATGCCTTGCCCGTAAGGAGCTGGAAATTGGGGCCGGTGGCGTTGGGCCCATATCAGGTAGTGAGGGCGGTGAACGAGGTGGCATTTGAGCTGAAGCTCCCAGAAGAGTCAAGAGCCCATCCGGTGTTGCATGTATCACAGATCAAGCCATTCTTTGGCCAGCCACCTGAAAGGGTTTCTCCTCTATTTCCAGCTGGAGGAGGAGCTGAAGAGTATGAAGTTGAGGAGATTCTTGACACCAAAGTGGTGCGAGGACGTCGTTCATTCTTGGTACGTTGGGTGGGTCATCCTATTGAGGAGTCCACATGGCAGTCAGCTAAAGATTGTGCCCGATGTCCTGGAAAATCCAAGAGTTCTTCCTGTCTAGGGGGGGTGATGTGATGGTTGAGGTCTATCCTCAGCATCACATTGCCCTGATCTTTGGTAAGACAGGGCAGGCTGTGTTTGTATTTATGGAGGAGGAGGGGGCGTTGGTTTTGGCAAGGACGCCTAAGGGGCTGGAGCTTGGAGTAGGCCAAGGAGCAAGATGGGCGTCCAAGTCAGAACAAAACGGAAAACGAGTAAAATGGGTAGTTTCAAGATTTGATTTGGATTCGGATTGAGAATGGAATGAAACAGGTGCTCGGGAGTTTTGTGGTTTGATTGGGATTTGAGGTGGAACTGGCGCGGAACCGTTGAGGATCAGAACTGGCACGGAATTATTGAGGATCGGAACTGGCACGGAATCATTGAGTAAAGATTCCGCGATTCTGCTGTAAAGTTTACACCAAACATCATTCAAGCTGGCACCATAAGCTTATATTATATTTTATTTTAGCTTTTAACATGTGTATATAGGGAAGGAACTGGGAGCTGGAGGCTCCTCAGTTCTGTTTTCTATCAACTTAGCTTTAATATTTAATAAAAGAACCTAAAATTATATAGTTATAATTTGGGTTTATTTATAAAGATATTGCCTAACTGCAGCCATGTTTGGCTTAAATCAACAATAATTGGACTTTGAGAGTGAGCTTGGGAGGGCTATTGCCTCCCTCTAGACCTTGTCTTGGAGTCAAGGCATGTTGCTGGGGTCAAGTATACTTGCAACTGTTTTCCAGGGGGTGATTATCCAATCTTGTAGCGCGCGCACCAGGAGAGTAGTATCAGGAGTCCTGTCAGCCCTATGGTCTTTAACATGGATCCTGTTGCCCAACTCATTCGTGGCTCATTGGAAGGAGCCAGTGCGTTACACCCTGGGGATGTTGCCCTCGCTTCTGTGACCATTGAGAGGTACACCAAGGCGTCCAACGCCATGGTCAACACCTCCAAGACAACCGTTGTACAGGTCAGCTCCCCCACCTTCCCCCCACCATTTGGTATTGAACCTGTGCGCGGTACCTTCTGTCACCTGGGCCTTCTCACCTCCCAACAAGGAGTTGCGCTAAAAGACAATGAGGACTTGCTCCTCGAAGCATTTAACTCCAGGATTGCAAGCTGGAACCAGTGGCACATCACCCCCCAGGGTCGAGCTCTGATGCCCAATGTGTTCCTCCTCTCCAAAGTCTGGTTCCTAGCGCACGTCTGACCATTCACAGATGCCTTTTATACGAGGCTCAATGTACTCCTCCGCTGTTGGATCTGGGGCTCAGACCATCCACCAATGGCCCTCTCAACCATTTACCAACCCTGCAATGAAGGGGGTCTAGGGCTTCTGGACACGCGATCCCACGCCACCACAATCTTCCTGAAGTTCCTATGGCCGATTGTCTGCTGGGACGCGACCCCTATGCCACAATGGGCGCCCGACCTCCACTAGACAATGTCAGCGGCTCTGGGTCTTCTTAGAGCATCTCCGACCTCATTAGGGGAGTGGCTCATAAACCACCCAGGCCATCGCCTGAAACCATCCTCATCCCCCTAATGGAACCAGGCTCTCCTTGCCCTGAAACGAGTAGGCGCGCGGATCCACCATGCCTTCCTGTACAGCAGGGATGGCCCTGGAATCAGCCCCCATCGCCATGCAATTGTGCACAATGGACGAGTTGTCACAACTTGCCTCAAACCCCAAGATCGTCCTCCCATCCGCCCAAGACTCCTTGAGCTCCTCCCTCCGTGAGATTTGACCTTAAGGAATTGTGGAAGGACGTCTATTACCCCATCCTGTCAGCAAAGGTGTCCAACACCTTATGGAGTGCGCTCCACTGTTCATACAGGACAGGGGACTGGACTGGCCCTACCTTCCAGCACCGAAGCTGCCCCCACTGTGCAGAGCCTATTGACTCCCACCTCCATTGTTTTTTCACCTATCCAGGTGTCGCCACATTTTGGCCAAAGGCCCGCGCGCTCCTCGATGCTCAGCCCTGGTCTGGACACCCTGGGCAAGACCTCATGTTCAAGCAGACGTTGCCTGGTTGCCACCAACCCCTCCGTGTCCTCGCCTATGCCACAGCCATCTGGACCATCCATAACTCCTTCCTTCGTGCTGCCTTTGACCAGCAGGTGTGGACCCTTCCACACATGATCACCCACTTTCAGGTACACTTTGAGATGGCCCTGAAGGTCTGCACTATGTCGCCAACCCTCCCCCTCTCAGTTGTCACTGCAGCACAGCTCTGGCGCGCAAACCCCCCTTCCTTTCTCGATGCCTCCTCCCTCCCCTTCCCTCACCTCAGGCTCTTAGGAGTCCAGGCGTAATTTGTAGACATCGATGAATCCCCCTCGGGTTGGGACCATCTAGTACTAAAAAAGAATTGGTTGATCAGTAAAGTTGTTTATTAGGACAGTCAATGGACACCGGTAAGTGGGATCAAGCACTCCAGGACAGCTATGTGGTTCACAAATGGCTGGATTACTCTCTCATTAAAGTTCCAACAAGTGGTTTGGTGGTATGTTAACTTGGAGACCAATATTGTAAGTCTGGTGGAGCGTCCCCTCTGACTATACCGAAGGTGTTCCCATTCTCAACAAAAAAGGGTCCAAAGAGGGCAGCTGTCCCTCTCATCTCACAGGGCGATATTGTTCATATAGTAGACGAGGAATGAATAACAGCTCTTCATCTTAAGATTCCCCCACCAGTCCCCTCATTGCCTCCACCAAATTAGTACAGAAAATTGAGGAAATTTATGCCAAAATAATTGTAAGCCGAACCCATAGGCTAAAAGGTTCTTATGAAGTTGATGGCACTGAGCCTTTGAAATCAAAATCTGGAAGCCTTAAACCCTTGGTAACAAAGCCCAACAGGCTCGCACATTCAGTAACTGAGGAACTAAATGTTAAATCACTGGCAAAACTCACCAATGGCATTGGGTCATTAAAAACGTTGCCATCAGTTTGAAACCTGCTCAAAGACATCGGGTACAAAGCCCAATGGGCATGTACACCTTAGGAAGAATGTGTCTAGTGTCAAATCCTTAGTAAAACTTGCCAATGGCATAAGGCCACTGGGAAATGTTGTTGCCAATTCTAAAATAACCTCAAAAACATCAGGGTAAAAGCCTGATAGGCATGTACCTCCTTAGTCAGGTGTGCCAAATACCAAATCTTCATCGAATCTTGCTGATGGCATTGGGTCATTGTCAAAAGTTGTCAATAGACTAGAACCCTCCCCTAAAAAATTAGGATTGTTCTTTGATGCATCTCGCTTGTCCAAACGGACGCTAAAGTGACTGGGTGCGGGTGGGTTGGGTATCCTGAACCCATTTCTGATCTTTTGGGACTGCTCTATGTGGGGTGACCTTAGAGGATTCACATTGCCTTTCAGGCAAGATGTCATTGCGTTAAACATCAGAACACAGTGAAACTGCAATTTAGGCATCCAAGGTCAAGCCAACAGCAATGGCCCTTCACTGTTTCCTTCAAAGTTGGTTCAGATTAAAATTATTTTTAACCACTTTAAAGTTCTCCAGGTAAGGTCAAAGATTGAGGGCCCAGATCCCAAGATTTACTAAGTTAATTTTAAATTGATCATCTATTTTAGCATTCATAGCACACTGAGACAAATTTATGGTCAGATTTCTCAATTTATCATTTATTAAAAGCCTCCCAGAACTCCTGATATTTATATTTATTAACTAAAATTTATTTTTGAACTCCCCAGGCCCTAACAATGTGGCCCCTCAGGCCCATATTGGCTGGGCAATGCCATTCATGATAGTAACTATAACCTCTATCATACTTAACTGGACATAACATATAATAAACTTCTGGTAATAAAACTAAATTGTTGAGACCATCCACCAGCAGGATATCAAAATACTGTGGGCTCATCTGTCTCCACTCATAGCGAGGATATGCCCCCTTGCCTCCATTTTTGTACCAAAATCTCCTATAGAGGGTTCCAAACTGGAAAATCAGATCACACAACTCTCTACAGAAAAGCCCACTGGGTATAGAGTTTCAAAAGCCTGGTTTTTTGCTAGGTTCCTCTTTACACTTGAAATACAATGCCACTCACTCGTCACTTTTCTCACCAAACAAATTAACTTTGTTTGAGCGGCAATGCCTCTGGCATTCTGGCTTGCCTTTTGGGTGCCTTTGCATCCTGACTGGCAGGACAGCTTAAACTTTCTCTTCTTTCTCCGTGACACAATTGACAATCCATTTTTTGGCCATTTCCGCCCTCCTCATAGAGATGGGCGCTGCAGTGGTTACCATTTACAAAATGAGCGTGAAGTTGGTAGTTTATCCTATTCTTTTTGTTTGGTCAGTCACCAATAATGTGAGCAACGTTCAAAATGCTTTGGATGAATTTCTCCATGGTAGCATGGTCCCATTGGTCGCTACTCTTCCCTCAGTTCATCCTCAAATGGAGAATTCAGGTGTCCCTTACTGATAGTTGCTAATCAAGTCCTCAACGCCCTTGCAAGGTGCAAATGCAATCTGTTGTAGCCCCGAATAATGCTGCTCCATTGTCCAATGCCCAGCAAGGTGCTGCCTTTTAGATGCAGTTGAAGGCAAAGCCCGTCGGTGGGTACAATGACTTCTGCTTTCTGCTATTTGAGCAGGTGATCCTAACTCACTTGTTGTAGCAGTATAAGCACCTTTAAAACCATCTGTCTACGTTAAGAACGTTTGTTCCGATTACTTATTTTGATCGCCAAGGCCCCTAGCATGACCTTTTTAGTCACATCCTTCCGTGAGCAGGCCCCAGTGCTTAAGGTATCTGGTGATATAAACCCAAGCAATTTTCATATCCATGTTGGATTCTACCTCCGCTCATTACAAAGTTTGGTCCACCTTTATGTGACAGTGGAATAAATGTGCAAGGCTGTAACTTCCATTAATGCTCTTTCTGTCATACTTCCCGCCATGAGTTGGAAACTTCATGAGTGGGTTTCCTGACATGTACTCAGATCCTGATCTTGTTGTCAAATCAGTATCAGTACTGGTTCAGGGTCAGACGCTTTTCTTACGTCCAAGTTGGATTATCCTGGTTTACCTGTCAATGAGTCATTAAAAACCCAGCTTAAAGAAGATTATTTTAACCCTTTACTCTCCTCAATTTTCTCCCATAAAATGCTGAATCTTCCACCTGATTTGCTTGCTATCTCTCAGTGTCAAAAAATATCTGTATCTGCTAATAGATAGAATTTCGCCTATTTTTATTGCCAATGAAAAGAATTATCAGAGCTCACCTGGCGTCTTTTGAGGCCTTAGTTGACACTAGAGTAGCGGGTAACTTTATAAGCTTAGACTTGGCCCACCAGCTGGATCTTGACATGGACTTAGGTCCTGCATTGATGGTTGCTTCGTCGGCCACTCAGCCATCATACAAAGTACAGCGCCTAGTATCTTTCTCAGTTCACCAGTTTAATTTTGGTGATCAATTCTCAGAATTCCAAACCTGGTGTTTCCAGCAATTTTGGGTGTGGATTAGTGGCATTAGCATATTAGAATTCACTTTTAGTCTAATATATTGTCTTTCTCTAATGGCCAGATAAAGGGAGGGTTTCCCTTAATGGATACTCTTACTTATACTCAAGGCCAAGGATTAGTCACTTCCATAATTTACCCTGCGGGCCTCGCATTGGATTTCCCAGAAGAATTGATGGAATATCAAAGTATTTTTAACTCTGAGAAGGTGGACCATCTCCCCCACATACAGAATTTGACTTTGGGTTTCAGACAACGTTGCAGGTTGTAAATAAAAACTACCCATTTTACATGCATACAGCTGATGTAGAGGCTGATCTCAATGCATAATTTGATGCAATGCATAAGAAAGTGTGATTGTTAAAGAACATCCTGGTTTGCCTCTCTCATTGTCTTTGTCAAGAAGGCTTATGATTTCCTTCATCCCTGCATTGATTACAGTCACCAAAATAAGATCACAGTCCGTGATCCCTACCCATTGCTGTTGGAGCAGACAATTGGTCAAGTGATTGCCAAATTGCGTGTGTTCTCCAAACTTGATCTTTAATGCCTTGATCCAAATCAGGTGATGGAAGGTCAGGAGTGGCTTACTGCTATCTGAACGAAATGTGGCATCTTTCTATCTGAAGTGAAGCCTTTCAGGCTAAAAACGCGTCAACCACATCCCATAAAATGATTGATATTGTTCTGGGTGATCTCCAGCTCACCTGTGCAGTTGCATACATCGATGACATCTTAGCTATTCCCCTACTCCCAAACAGCATGCAAAGGTCTTGGAGGTGGTAGTAGCTTCCTTAAATAAGGCGGGCCTGTTTGCTGAACCTTTAAAATGTGAGTTTTTAAAAAGAAGTTACATTCTAGGGGAATTTAGTCTTGAAAGTTGGGTATGCCATTCCCCCCCCCAACAATATGGACGCCATCCGTGAATGGCCAACCTCAATAACCCAAAAGCAATTAAGAAGCTTTTTGGGTACTATAATTTTCTTAAAAATTCTCTTCTGCCCTATATCAGTTAGCCGCCCCACTTCACCCCCTAATAGGTAAGTATGTCCCTTTTTGTTGGACGCCTGAGTGCCAGCAGGCATTTGAGTCGATTAAAGATTTGTTATTATCACCCCCATCTTAAAGCACGTGGAACCCTACAAATCTTAGGTCATAGCATGTGATGCCTCATCCACTGCTGTGAGGGCTTTTTTGCTTCAGAAGCATGATGGGTTGGAACATAGTAGCCTATTTTCCCGCAAGTTCTCTCCCACTGAATAGCCCTGGGACATCTACAAAAGGAAGCTGCCAGCTGTAGCACGAGCTTTGACCCATTAGCGGTATCTCTTACAGGGCGCTCATAATGAGTTATCAATTCACGCGGATCACCAAGCCCTCCTTTATTTTTGCAAGCCACAGAAGTTGACACACCAGCAGGCTTAAACCTGCCAGGATTTGTATTTTTCAACTTCAAGTATGAGTTTGTAAAAGAAGAATTATATGTTATTCTTAACTAACGAAGTCATAATCCCACACATTATCCTGCTGAATCAGATGAGGAGGATCTGATCACAGTCATCCCCCACCCAAATCTTATCCATTGTACCTCCTTTGGTTTTGGAAGTGTACTTAACTCCTGACGTGCCTCTATTTTATTGAGTTTTAGCCGCCCAAATGGCCCGTTCAGAAGTTGTGGACCTTCTGGAGTGGTCATCCTCCCATCTTCAAAACGTTCTTTATATTCCTTAGCCGAGGGCCTCATTCAATTTTGGTCACAGGTTTGGGTTCACCCCTTCTTTGAGTTGAAGTGAATCAGGATCATCAAAATCCTCCGCAGTCAGAAATCCTAGGAATTAGATTTGTATTGACTTAATCAATCATAAAAAAATTGAGCGGGTTTGTCAAAGGATGTTCTGGCCTGGTCTGCGAAATGTGTAATTTGTGCGTGGGCCAAGACATACCATTCAGGAAGAAATGGTCTCCTTCTCCCCTTACAACAGGCAGAGGATCCCTGGAGATTGGTGTCCGTGGATTTAATTGTTGATTTTCTCAGTTCTTATGGGTATACAGAAGTGATGGTTTGTGTCAATCGCTTTAGAAATTCTCCCTATTCAGTCTATGCTTTTCTGCTATTACTTCTGATGAAACAGCCCGTCTTTTTGTGCGCCATTTGTTCTCTATGTTTGGTCTCCTATAGGAGATTGTCATCAACTGTGGGCCCCAGTTTATGGCACACTTTTGGAATGAGTTACTGTTT
>JAKSZP010012710.1:0-22942 GCA_022478985.1 Massospora cicadina
ATTATTTGGTTTAAATTACAAATGGCATTACAATTATCTTTACTAAACAGGGAAAGACTTGAAGAACTCTGAAACATAATTATTCAAGGATTAAAGTTCTTCTAATAAATTAAGCACCCTTGATGATGCATTCCTACTACTTGTAATAAGTGGTATAAAGTGGGGGTTACATACTGGTGTGAATATTGCTCAGTACCAACCCCTGGAATTTGGGAAGTTTGATATAAATGCTCATTATGGGTAAAACTTAGTCTGAAATCGAGTAGAATGGTTTCCCAGGAATTAGAACCCTCTCAAGCATCTGATTAATGATGTCTCTTAAAACCTCAGGCTGTATATGAAACTTGTAATAAAACAAAAAGGGATCATAAAATTCCAAGTAGGCATGGAATTCAAATGTATATGGTCCCCTTGGGATTTCAGTTTTATTTAACAGACCCATTGAAAAATACTGCCTTGCTCATGGTCTTGTGACTCTTCATGTAAAAAAGGGAAATCTTGGTGTTTGACTTTTTTACAAGAGATTAACTCAGAGACCCCCCTGTAGGGAGCACCACTTTTGAAGTTTTAATTGCACTTCCAAAATAGATAGGAAGTCTTTTAAGTTACTTTATAGAGTCGAAAAAAAGATATGAAAGATAATAAATATTAGGTTGTAAATGACCTATCTTTTATTAAAAAAGTATTAATATTTATAGGCTTCAAAGTAGTTTGGGGTTTATCAGATCTTTTCAATTGCTAAGCGATTGATCTTCTGCTATCATCTTATTGGGATAAGCGAGATCATTCTTGTTAGCTTGTTAAGATTAGATTCATTGATTTCCCCCCTCCAGAATTATCAGTGAAATATTTGGGTCTGTTTTGAGAAGGGAAAAAATTCAGAAAAACCCCCAACCTTGGTAAATTGGGATGAACCATCATGCAATCAATAACTTGAATTCAGTCAATATTAAGCTACAGTACCCTGGCCAATGGTAGGGTGCACTGATTGGGTTTGCTTAGGCTTGGCCCATTTTAATTTTTTAAATCGCCACCTATTGCTTAAAGTATGGTTTTCAAAACCAGCTTTTCTCGTTGGTCAACTTCCTATAATAAATTCCCCATTTGTTTACATTTTTTAAAGTATGATTACTTGGGCGAGCCTGTGAGTGAACCCCGGGGGGTCTCTAACAAGTTTGGGTGTTTGATTTTTAAAAAAAATATCCACAGGATCTAGTGCACCTCTGAACCACCCTGGTCCCCTCCCGATCAAAGCGATCAAGCACTCCTGCACAGATCTCCACTTGTATATGGACTCCCCCTTTTGGGGGCCACTCAAGTTTTGTTTTTTTTTTTTTTATCAACTACTATACACTCATTAAACACCCTTGCCCTGGGTTACTTTGGCTTTTCACCCTCCGCGGTGTCCTGTTTACCATACTCCTTTTGGTTCCCCAGCAGTGTGGCTGTGCATCTTTGAGCTTTAAAAGCCACGAGGGGCTCCTAGTGCAGGCAAATATTGCTGGGCGAATCTAAGCACCACTAGAAATGTGGGTGTCGCGATATGACTGGACTATAGTCTTGGGACAGCCAAGCGGAAACCTCTGAACACAGTATCAGTTACGAATATTCAATTGCCTTGAGATGAGGCGATATTGGGATATAACGAGTCTTATCAGATATAATGAGTTTATTGAATCACCTCTTATAAGGTGATAAGGTGATGTTGATGTTTGACAAATATGAAGTAAATCGCCTACAAATAGGTGACAGCGGATTAATAATAACAATCCAAATTTGAGGAGAATCGGCGGAATAGATTACCCAAGCAATGAGAAATAGTATTGCCTGCAGCTGATGTATATAAGCGAAATGGGCGATTGAGAGAGGTAGGTTTTTTTAGGGCAAGACGAGAGGGACAGCAAAATGTAGCTGTACATATAAAATAAATAAAAGGACTGGTCAGGGCAATTGCTCCTATTTTTTAATATATTTTCAAGTGCGTCTGAAGGACCAACGATCTTCACATTGTCTGTCCGTTGTTCAGAGGGCTCAACCTGTGTAAATAGCCTGGCGGATCCTAGTGATACTGCCCAAAATTATAACAGTGGTGCTCACTACAAGGGGCCCATTGACCAACCACCCAACACTCCAGAACCCCAGTTGCCAACCATGCCTTATTCAGGTCGTGTCATTAGGGAGTCTTCCCAGAACCCTATAACAGCTGGATATGAGGAACTCAAAGTTACCTTGGACGCAGTACTCAAAAACTAAGATGAACTTCTTCAAGAACGTAACGCGGTCATACAACAGCTTGATAATACGTTTAGTCAAATGCAATTCTTGGGACTACAAAACAAATAGATTGCTGAATGACTAAATGATACCACCCAGTGGCTGAAATATGAAGAACAAAGATTCTCTACTCCTTCTTGGTCATCTCGTTGGGAGGAAGATGACTATCAAGAAGATGCATCCTATGTAGGATAAGACAGCGCTTGTCAAGGCTATGACACTCCCAATAATATCACTGGATATTCATATGAGTCAGAACATCATTTTACCTCCAGTAATGGCTGTACCACCTACCACCAACGGTCATACTACCCCAGAAGTGATGAATATCCCAGCTTCTGCTAATCACACTTCATCAAGAATCCACTTTTGGGTCTCGTTCAATTCCTCAGTGCGGGCCTAATAACTGCAAATGGAAAGGGGAAATTAATGTCAAAAAGATACCCCCATTTGACCGTGATGGGAACATCCATGGGTTATTTAAACGGTTTGAGTTCGCCATGGAAGGAGCCTCCAATAAATGGAAGGCTAAGTTGTTATTATATGTTCTGGATGTTGGAAGCACCGATCAGGTCACCTGTTACCTCCACAGTAGTTCTGTCTCCTATAATGACATAAAGGACACCATACTCATTTGTTTGGAGGAATCTCAAAAATGTCACAGCGGAAAGCAGAATTCTTAACCATCAAATTTCATCAAAATGAGACTCTCATTGAGTTCACTGATCGATTCACAACAGAAGCCCATGTGCTTATTGGAGCCAGGTACTTAGCAGAAGCTGACGTGTGCATTGCCATGTCCGCCACAGTGGAGCCATATCATGAAATTCTAATGTTATTTCGCCACTTCTGGATAATGATGTACCTCTGCTTAAGATTGTACAGTTTTTATGGCAGGTATCTCCTAACTTTCCATTGCTGAATTTGGATTACAAAACTACCGCTGCCATGGCACCTTCTTATTATGAAGAATACAATCGTCCGCCTCCAGCTTCATTTAGTAATCCTTGGCCTTATTATAACTCTGCACCTCATCCTTAACCAAATAATAATCAATAATTCGATCAGCGTTAATGGGCTGGCCATGACAACTGCCAGTAACCTAGTTATCGACCTGGACCCGATTACAACAACCATCAACAATTGGCTTACTGACCTGGAATTGGGTATACTGAGCGACCCCAACCCTTCCAGTCTGGACCTGCTAAAGATAACCCAAGACGTGGTTCCTATGGGATCAACTGCTACAAAATCGGCCACCCTGGTCATTTGGCAAAATTCTGCCATAATTGCCATGTGAATTACGTACAACAAGACCAATACTACTAGGGAAAAGATGGAGCGAAGTAGAGATGGGACCCTCTACCTCCACAATACCCACTCAACACGTCCCCAAATCAATAGTAGTATATCCTGCGAAAGTTCCTCAGTACAATGACAGAATTTTATACCAGCAGCCATTTGGAGGAGTAAACGTAGTAACTCGAGCTCAAGCTAAGGTGGTGGCAAAAGAAGAGCCTCTTGATCAACCAAAGCCCTATGCCTGTCAAATTCTTGATCAAGCGTCCTTGGACCAACTTGATCCTGCTGCGGATGCACCAACTCTGAAAGGAGTAAACGTCGCCCTTCTGGTAGATACCATTGTCAGAGAATACCCCCAAGTCGGAGAGGGGAATATGAATTTTCTTGGGAAAAGAGAACCTGTAAATGTTCACATATTAAACAATCAATATTCTTATTATTCTGAGTGTACATACTTTGATATTTTTGTGGTGAAAAATAGAGTTCGCGCTATAATAGATACTGGTGCTCCAGTCACATAGTTTCCACTAAGTTAATGCAAAAAATTGACGTTGAAACCTGATGTAGACCATCGCATGGTTTATGGAACTGCTGGAGCTGTAAGTACTGTCTCTGAGGGAGCTTATAGTGCGCTGCCTCTGTGCTTTGGGTCTATTGTCATTGTGGCTCCGGCAATTGTATTAACAAATGAATACTACGACATATTAATTGGGACCACTTTTCTATGTCATTTTGGGGTTATCTCTGATATGATGGAGGAGACCCTCAACATCTTGGGTCAGTGGATCCCAATATACTTTACTACTAGGGGAGTACCAAAGGATCTGGTACATACAAGTCATATCAACCTCACCTACAGTGATGGGGTATGGCCTGTTTGCTACCATCGACTGAAGTGCAAAACTCAGTCTCTTCCTCAGCAGATTTATGAATATCAAGGGATACCTCTTCGAGCGGCAGGGCCCATATCCATCCCTTCCGGCCATCAAGTCTTAGTGAATACTGAGTTAGAGGTAGAAGTGCCGAGTGGGTTATACGGGGAAGTTATTGGGCTCTATCATCAAACATGGTTTGAGCCACATGTGGCTCCAGGAATTATACTCCTGGGACATGGGGAGATAAAGGTTTTGTTAGCAAACCTGCAGAGTGAACCAATGCAAATCGCCGACAACAAACTATAGCATATCTACATCTGATTCACATAGATGAGGTCCACCAGGTTCATGATTTTGGATCATTAGATGAATTTGGACTACCACTTGAACCATCTGCTGATGTACTAACAGTGATACCGCGGAGTAATTTAATGGGATTAATGGATGAACAACAAGATCAAGCAATGGCTTTATTTCAAATATAACAGGGGATTTTTGCTGTTGACAATCACAATTTAGGTGTGCTTGAGGGGTGGTTCATCGATTGGACACCGGGGATCATCCTCCAATAAGGTCTTGACTGATCTGCCACTCTTGGGAAGCAGAAGATGAGGTTACTGAAGAAATCAATAAGTTATTACAACAAGGAATGCTTGAGCCATCCAAGAGCCTGTGGGCTTCGCCTGTTTTAATAGTAAAAAAGAAGGATGGCACCAACCAGGTAGTAATAGACTATCAGAAACTCAACAGTATTACAAATAAAGGATTTGTATCCCTTGCCAAGAATTGACGACGCTCTAGACCAATTAGGGGGTACCCGCTACTTTACCACAATGGACTTAATATCAGGCTACTGGCAAATTGAGTTACCTTTTGGCAGAACAGGAAAAATGCGCTGTGATCACCTCTAAAGGCCTTTTCTAACTTACACGGATGCCTTAAGGACTGTGTGTAACGCTCCTGCTACTTTTCAGTGTGCCATAAACATTATACTTGGCGACCTGAAACTGTCATGCGTTCTAGTATACCTCGATGATATTAACATTTTCTCTTGAACCTTTTTCAGAGTACCTAGACCACCTTGAAGCAGTATTCCGCCGGCTGGCTGAGGCGAACATAAAAATTAAACCTCAAAAGTGCAACTTTTTCAAAGATCAGCTAGAATACCTGGGTTTTGTGGTAGATGCAACTGGGATGAAGCCACAACTGGCTAAGGTGGAGACCATTAGCAAAATGGCTACACCTAGTAATAAGCGCGACATACAGGTGTTTCTGGGGATGGTCATTTACTAACAATGCTTTATCCTAATTTTAGCTGTACTGGGGGCCCGCTATTTGAGTTGTTAAAAAAGGACACTGTGTTCAAGTGGACAAAATGTCGTCAATCCACTTTTGATGCACTCCATATGGCGTTGAGCAGCGCACCGGTGCTGCAATACCCAAACTTCAACTGGGAATCTATTGTTCAGATGGATGCATCCCTTTCCACTGTTGGGGCAGTACTTTCTCAGAAAGATGATGAGGGAGAAGAACATCCTGTTGCTTTCTGTAGCCGAAGTCTGAACTGTCATGAGTGTAATTATACTGTGACCGAGTGGGAGTTCTTAGAAGTAACCTACGCATATAAACAATTCAGAGTCTATCTGCATAGGGTAAAGTTTAAAATTGTAACCAATCACGCGTCATTACGCTGGTTGCAAAATCTCAAAGAACCAGAAGGACAGTTGGCTTGATGGGCTCTCAAATTACAGGCTTACAATTTTGAGCTTCTCCAACAGCTGGGAGCAAAGCATCAGAGCGTGGACTGCTAATCTCAATTACCAACTATTGCGGTGACAGCAGACCTTAGTGATGTGATGTATGATAAGATGCTCAGCGGAAAATATGATGACGAACCACCTCAAGTAATCAAAATGTTTAATGAATTGCACACGAATACCTTCCAATGGGATGGAGAACTGTACAAATGAATTGGCGATTTTATAGTAAATTTCCCATGGCCCTCCGCACGGCTGGGAATCATTATGAGTGCTCACAAGGCGGTCGAGCATGGTGGCATTCATAAGACTATGGAGTTGTTACGCCCACAGTACTATTGGGAAAGTATGAGTTTCAATGTGCTTAAAACTATTTCCTATTGCCATCAGTGCCAAGTGGAGAAGCCATTCTGTTGTATAACGTCATATTGGTTAGTGAAACCACATTTTGCTTGGCATACGGTTTCCCCCAATGTCATTGGGCCCTTGCCCATAGGAGCCAACCATTGTAAGTACATTATAGTAGCTATTGACTACTTGACCCGGTGGGTTGAAGCTAGGGTGATATGAGATCTGGGTGCAGTTATGGTGGCTAAATTCATGCTGGAATGCATTATTCAGTGGCACGGTTGCCCTCAGTTTATTCTCACTGATAGTGGCGCCAACTTCACATCTCACATACTTCCCAAGTTGAACGAGCTTATGGGGATCCGCGGAGTTCTGATGACCCCATACCACCCCAAGTCTAATGAAATGGTTGAACAAGGAAATGGAACTCTGGTGAACATACTCCAAAAATTAGTAACAGATCGCCCTTCTGATTGGAGCTCCTTTCTTTCCACCGTTGTGTTCACTTACAACATTAGTTACCATTCCGCCATGGGAAAGAGCCCCTTCCAATTACTATATGGCTGACACACAGCTCTTCCAGCGTTGCTTTATGAATGTGCAGAAGACACTGGCGTATTAGAACCCCACAGCTATTTGACTAACCTCATGAACATTCTGATCAAGCTACAAACCAAAGCATATTCCTTCAGCTTGGCTAAGAAGAATAAGAATCAGGAAGCTGATCAGGCATGCCATAGTGGGTTGGTGCCATTCAAGGGAAGGCAATATGATTCTCTTTCATGATCATCATGGATTTGGGCGGAAGCATAAACTTGCTAGTATTTGAATAGGTCCATTTGAAATAGTAGAGAAGACTGGAGTTGATGTGTATACTATTAAGGATCCTACAAGTGGTCAGATCATTAACCAAGTACACGTGAAGTTCCTCAGACCTTATAAACAATAGGATCCTATCATCCAGTCAAGGAGGGGTAATGTTGCGATTTTGATATGATTGGACGATAGTCTTGGGACAGCCAAGCGGAAACCGCCAAACACAGTATCAGTTACAATTATTTGATTTCCTTGAGATGAGGCGATATTGGGATACAACGAGTCTTATTGGATATAATGAGTTTATTGGATCGCCTCATATAAGGTGATAAGGTGATGTTGATGTTTGACAAATATGAAATAAATCGCCTACAAATAGGGTGACATCGGACAAGAATAATAAGCCAGATTCAGGAAAATCGGCGGAATAGAATAACCCAAGCAACTAGAAATAGTATCGCCTACAGCTGATGTATATAAGCGAAATGGGCGATTGAGAGAGGTAGGTTTTTTTAGGGCAAGACGAGAGGGACAGCAAAATGTAGCTGTATTTATAAAATAAATAAAAGGACTGGTCGGGGCAATTGCTCCTCCTATTTTTATATTTTCAATTGCGTCCAAAGGACTAACGATCTTCACATCATCTGTCCATTGTTCAGAGGGGCTCAACTTGTGTAAATAGCCCGGCGGATCCTAGTGATACCACCCAAAATTATAACAGTGGGCCCAACTGCGATTGGGAGTAGCTCATGATATCCCCTAAACTGACATATGCCCGCCCTGTTTAAGTACTAGGCAGCTCGTCTGCACCATCCAGGACAGGCGATATGCCCCTCATCCCCCTTGTTGGGGGACAAGACCCAATGACCCACAGGTTTAAGGCCCCTGAGGTGGGAGAAGCCGAAGCCCTCCACTCTGTCACCTGTTTTTTATCAGAGTCATTCTCTCCAGCCCCTTTTGTCCAGGAAGCCCTGGTTCTTTCAGATCAAATGCAACTTTCTTGCATGATCACTTTTGCCACCAGCCAACTCATGCTGACCATACTGGCAGCTAGCCAAGCTGAGCCAACTTGGCAAAATGTGGCACATATTGTAGGCAGGTACACCTAAAGCGCAGCTAACCAGGATTTCCCCTCCCCTTGTCCTGGAGTCTACACCCATGCAACCCCAGCTCGTTGGGAGGCTGTTTGACAGGCACCTTGCCCAACTCATACCCCCCTTCCCTGCCCATATTCTTCCCTCATGGAGTGGTAGACACCCACAAGAACAGGTTGGCACAGTCATCACTACCATCCCAAACTTCTTTCAGGCCACTACAGGTTTGCCAACGTGCCTCTTTGGGTTCTGGTGTTAGATACTCACCTATTTTCCCACAGGTTTTCCCCTGGTTGCACCATGCGGAGGTCCCACACCCTAACTAGATCACTTGGCTGTGCATCTTGCTCACCTTGATGGTAACAGGAGAGTTACACTCTTTTTACAGAAGACTTATATTACCATATTTTTATATTGATAAATTAACATGTGCTGCGGTACATAAATTTTGAGCTGGAGGTATGCAACTACCACCCCTACTTCATAGACATATGATTTATTTTAAACAAAATCTTATTTTGTTATCCCTAGTGGTAGAATATGGACCCTCTACACTGCCCCCCCAAGTTCTATCCTGGTAGATGAACTTTGGGTGGGGAAAATTATGACTGTGTTAACGTTGTGCACCAATGCCCCAAACTAAGATAGAAAATACAAGGCGGTCCATGGATTTCCCTGGCCATCATATGCCATGCATGGGGGTTTTTCCCGGGTTTTATCCTCCTTTCCCATTAATTTGAACCCCCTTCATTGGTGAGGTATCGTCCCCAGGTCACCCACAAAAAATAAAATATATATATAAAAATTCCATTTTATTGAACTTCTGAGATTCATTGTTGTAATTGGTTTGACTAGCCATCTGATATTATTACAATTTAAATATCTTATAGTTCCACAAATTTTAGATACAGGGTTCAATTGATTATCATGAACTATTGACCCTGTGGCCCATTACTTATTATGCATTCACTAAAAAGTTGTATCGATTTATAAATGATAATTTTTTTGGGTTTTCTTCATTTCTTATAAGCTATGCTGTTCAACAATTTTATTACCCCCCCTTTGCAATCTTCATTTCTTATCCATTAATTACCAAAACTGGGACTTTTTCTCGCCCCCTTTTTATATTACTTTGATACTCTATTATCCCACCTGGCATAAAATAGTCAATCATGGGTCATATTGGAGTATGCCATCCACCAAAATTTCATTGTTGAGTGCATGTTGGCTTCTATGGATATGACGCAAGCCTAAACATTTTTTTTCTTTAACTAAATTAGATGCTATGCCTCTAATTTTTCGGGTCTAAGGGGTGCTTAATAGTCAGAAATGGCATCAATAGAATCTAGTAACTTAAAGAGCTTTTCTGAAAGGATGGTCATATTAGGGGGATTTTTTTACAGGGGGAAATCTCGTTTATTATACTCACAGAAGAGTATGAAGAGCACCCAGTTAGCCACTGGAAGTAGTAATTACTTTGGGCCATTTTTTCTAAAAAAAACCCTATTATTAAAAAAAAAGGTTTATATTACCTTTGTTTACCCCAGTTACTGTCCTCATTCAGTGCTTAATGTTATTTGTGATAATACCTGTGCTGTTGAAATATAATGCCCTGCCTGATTTTGACATTTTTGCTCACTACAGGGTCCACATTTGGCTCTCTGAGAATTTCTTTACTTTAATTCTGACAACCCAAGGGGGCTATAAAAAGGGTAGAGGTAGTGCAACTATAAAAAAAAAGTGGACACCCAAATGGCCAACAAAATTATCCAAATTATTCAATTATGAGCAAACTTGAATTTTCATGTTGGCCAATTGTCTGGAATCATAACGGGATTTGATTGCCAAAAAAAAGCGATAGAGGAAGATATGAATGTTCAACAAGAGTGGTTTGAAATGCTTGATACCCATATGATTGGAGCAGTCACTTTAATAATAAATTGTATCAGTATTCAATTTTTAAATCAGCTAATCAGGCCCAAAAAAGTGGGGTTCTGGTGAGGAGAGAATCTTAAAAGTAGAACTAAAGATGCTAAAAAAACATTTTTTTTGTTTTTAAAATGGGAAAAACGCCCCATTTTCAGATGAAAATTTAAAAAGTGAAAATGCATAATTTTTGTAAGTGCTGACAAGGTCAGGTTGCTGTGAGGAGAGTGTCTATATCTCCTGTTTTCAGTTTGGTAGTTCTTGGTGAACAGGGCCAAGCCGGGAAACTAGTCCATATTACAAAATTTAAGAGCCCAGCGGAGGGTGCTTAAACTAGAATAACTCTAGATGAATATGGTTATCAGAAAGGTAAAAACCCAAAAAGGGAAACGCGTGAACGGAGTTGAAAGGGATGGGCGCCCAAGGTTGGAGGGAACCTGGGTGGACCAATAGTGCATGGGCAGATAGTTTTAGTGTTTTTAAAAATTTAAAAAGGTTAGCATTGCGTGAGACCCCCTAAAAGAGGTCCACGCACAGGGTCTCAAGATAACAAAAATAGAAAACAGTGTACTAAACATGTGGTTTTAATTAAGGGAAGTCAACTAATAGGAGAGGATGGTCTTGACATGAGAAATTTAAGGGAATTCAGAGAAATGCATAACCAGAGGAAGTGGGTCTGCCGTGGTGCACCTTAGGCGCACACTTCCATCGGGAAAACTTGAAATTTGGGAAAACCCAAACGGGTAATTGATCATATGCCTGACCTGAGCTGGAAATTTCGAAAACCATATGGGTTTTGAGACCCCGTTCTCCTAATAACTGAAGGGAACCATTTTTATCTATTACAAAGCTCTTTTGTTTTTAAAGCTCCTGCTCTCATACAGGGCCAAACTTCTCTGGCATCCATAGGCCAACCTGGGCATATTTTGCCTTCACCAGCGTAGGTCTATGATATGCTTGAGATCAGGGATGCCGCCCAAATTCACCTTCTTTGCCTCCCAACATTCAGCTTTGTCTTTCATGTTGGTCCCAAGGATGATGTCATTTTTTCCCAAACCCTGACAGTTGCTTTAAAAGCCCTTCTGCCATACCTGATTGTGTAGGCAATGAATTTAGCATGGATAGTTTTCCTGCTGTTTTTACATCCATTTTGGTTATAGTGTTTCCATGCCTCCCAATGCTACAGCAGCTTTAAGACTGTGGTATTCCCAATCTTCATCTTATTTTTTTTGTACTAGATGGTCCCCAATCTTCATCTTATTAATGCAAAAATCAGACATGGAAACACAGGTCTTTAGGCCCTGCAGCCAAGGAAACCCGTTCTAGGTTCACCCTGTCGATTTACAAAATTTAAAAAATATTATGTGCATAATTTACTCATTTTTAAAAATAAATATGGGCGGGGCATCCCAAAAATGCTAAGTTGGGGTATTAATGAAATCAATGGACTCCAAAAATGGAGTTAGTTATGCTTGCTGGAAAATCTGGGATGTCTTATCCTAACACCAGAGAACTTCTTTTAAATTTGTTCAACAGAGCTGAAAGGATGACCACTTGGAAGACATAATTTAATAAACTTTTAAAGATGATCACGTACAATGTCAAAGAGTGTCTGTAACTCTCTCTTTCCCACAAGGGGATGTGGGGTGCAAAACCCCCTTTTAGGGGCAATTAAGAATGGGAAAGGCACCTCAAAAGGTGCCAGTGCAAAGGAACAAAGGGGGTAAAGAGCAATATATAATACCAGGTAAGTAAGGAACATCACTGCTTGAGTGGACCCGGGGGGCATCCATAATCAAGTGACTTTTGGGGTCAGGGGGCTTGGGTGCCTCAATCTGGGGGGGACCTGGGGGGGGGGAGCCCTGAGATTTTTGGGAAAATTTGAGAAAAGGTAGTGGCCCACATGATTTGGGGAAACCCCCCAAAGAGGTCCACCACCAAGTTTGCCCAAGGAACCATTATAAAAAAAAAAAAAACGGGGGGTTTTTTTTTAAGAAAAGTCAACCAACAAGGAATGTTGGTCACAAAAACATATTTAAAGTGGATGGGTAAATTCAGGTTCTGCGGGGGACCCAAGCCTTGACGCTCCAATAAACAGATACTTTCATCTTTTTTAGTAAAAAACACCAAAAGTGCCTTCACTCGAAATTGATTGAAGCCATATTTTAAGGGGTCTTTCAAACTTTAGCAGGACTCGAACCCCTTCTCCAAAAACTGAATTTAACCATCATTGTTTACAAAGTAAATCGTTCTTTTAGTGCCTGAGCCGAGATCAGAGGCTGGGGTTTTGCACCCCATTAGTTTAACCTGGGCATGCTTGGGTTACGCGTTTATCTAAAGGGGTTTTCAGGTCAGGGAGAGCCTGGTTTTACCTTTTGGGCCTCCCGTCACCCGCCTTTTCTCTAGCATCATTCCCACTAAATTTAATCATGACATACAAGTATTTATGGGGGTTTCTATCTGAAGTCTTTATACTATCTGAGGTTAACGTTATAAATGACTATAATATAAAATTCATTGTGCCATGCCTCAGCCCATAAGGATTTGTATAAGGTGTTTATACCAGTTTTAAATGAAAGAAAATATAAAAAAATGAATTTTCCCTCAACCTTACTTTTGAGGTGATTAACCAAAGTACCAAGAGCCTCTGACCAACCTAATTAATATAATGCGCCAACTAGGGGAAATTTGCTCGGGCCCTTTTGGCCCTCATTTTACATAGGCCTGATATTGATCAGGTTACTTATCTTTGCATATCTCTAGTCCATTATGCCAATCTTTGTCCTAATTTAAGTTCTAAGCTTAAGGTATACTGGTAAAATTTTTGGAACACAGTGTGCAAGGGAGAGGCCTGGACTCCTTCATGAGTATGCTAAGACCCACAGGGACAGCCACAGTCCACAAGGCACTGCAGGTTTTAAGGAACTCTGGGTGAGCGCTTTTGAAGGAGTGTTAAACAGCTCCAACCTAGTCTATTGCCCATATGCCCTATAATATTAAAATCACTAATGAGAGAAGTTATCCAGATAATAAATTTTATTAAACTTGATATAAGAAAATAGGTTAAAGAATAATTCAACACCCTACTATTAGCAGAGGGTGCTGGGTCTTTGGTGGAAGGTGGGAGGGCTGCTAAGCTGATTCAGTAAGATGGAAAAAAAATTTCAAATTTTAAATTATTCAAGGTGGGTTGACCTTGGGACAAATATACCACACCAAGAATGTTTTCTAGCCAGTACAGGCTTCAAACTCAAAACCTGCTAGGGTGGAAGCAGTATTACCGCTCAGCTAACCATGCTTAAATTTTCAAATTTTAATTTGTTTATTAATGGATTTGATCCCCAATTTCCCTTTGATAGTATCACTGATGTTTTCAAGCTACTCTTGGGACATTTACCTAACTTCAGATGTGGGGTGGTTAGCTGAGCAGGTAAACCTGCTTCCACCTAAGTGCAGGTTTTGAGTTCGAAACCTGTACTGGCTAGAAAATTTTTGGTGTGATATATTTGTCCCAAGGTCGAATACCTCGAGTAATTTAACTTGAATGTCTGATTTATCTCATTTTTTTGGAATGTGGTGTCAGGTTCAAACCCATTTTTTGACCCTTTCTTTTTGACTTTATGCTCAATTTAGCTTGCTAGGTAAAGTTTTCCCCTCTCAGATTGAATTCTGGTTGAATTACCAGTTGGTGGCAGGAAATGGGAATGTGGTGTTGGGTTTCTTTATTATTCTAAATTCTTCACAAAGATGGTCAGAAGCCACTCATCCCTCATCAAGGGTATGCCCTAGATCAGAGATTTGGGTGAGAGGCATGGCCCTAGGGTTTGAGCCTTTTTTGTTATAAAGGGGTTCATGACCCTATCCAGCTTAATAACTGGAGATAAGACACTTACATAAACCATGGGAATAAGGTTGACTTAAGAAATTCAGAGCAAAGTAGATTGGAGATTTTCTACTTCTGCCGCCTCTATAAAAACTCCCAGTAAAAAAATTGGCACCTCCTGTCATCAAATCAAGGAGTGCCAGTGATGGCCTGACTCCACCAGTTCAGCTAGTCACAGAAGATGAGATATTAGTGGTTACCAACTACATGCAGAAGAATTGTGAGGCAGAGTTGGAGCAGAATTGTGTACTGAAGCCTTATATTCATCATTTAGAGCTACCTGAGCTTCCAGTTTTCTCTGGAGATATCCCTCATTTTGAATGAAGTCCACAGGGCTATACCTCTCATGAGCTTGAACAAGTCCAGCCCTCAGCTAGGTCTAGAGATTCAAACTTATTTAAGATAAGTGGATACTTTGGATGTCTTCATAATAAATCCAGCGGATAGTTATTTATCAAAATTCACTGTTATTTATATTTTGGTGAATAATCTTAAATTCCGCGCCATCATTGACAGTGGGGCATCAGTAATATTTTGTCCATTAGACTGGTAAAGAGACTGGTCCTGTCATAGAAGCGGGTGATAAGAATTAGACTGGGCTCCCAGTCAGGGTATGTGAGCACCCAGTGGAGTTCCCAAAATGCCAATGGCACAGTGGTCCGTGTGACTAGAAGAAGAGGAGATCTATGGGGGACGTGAGGAGAGTAAAGGTTCATCAACATACCAAAGGCCCCCAAGGTAAACCAGATGGTTGCAATGGGGGCAACCACAAGTCTTGCGGGGGCAACCCCCAAGGGTGGGAGAGGCGGGGAGAATGACAACTCTCCAGAGTTTGCAGTTGCTGGCCTTCAGTTTCAATTAGGTGGGTTTGTGTGCCAGCGAGGGGCGGCACAGGGCCCACTGCGCAAACAGGGGTACTGTCAGAGGGGAAAATGGACTCACGGCACATGTCAGGGCTGAGCACCCTTGGGCGGGGTGCTCTGGGGCCCTCATGTGGGTGGGACCAGCGGCAAATGAGCTGGGTGTAGGAGGCCAAGCTCACAAGCATCGGGGCAGAGGCGCCCCAAGGCTGCTCCAATAGGGGTGTACTTGGAGGTCCCAGTGGTGGAGCGAACGGACAGATTCACATTAGACAGGTATGCAAAAATGGACGGAGAGTCAACTCCATCATCGGGGATTAGGCAGTTTATGGCAGATACAATCCGCTGCTACATGGCGGGGTCAAATGACTGGATGTCCCATTCAGCAATCATCGGGATGATTATTTGGAAAGCAGCTCACTTTGCCAGATCAATCGGTGGAATTTTTGAAAAAAGGGAACAGGCAGAGTCCGTGACAAGGCATTTGGGGTATTCAGGTTTTATTTAGCGCAAAATGTGGGAAGATTAGAGAATGAACCAACAACTGCCCCTCAGCAGGGCAGTTGCCTTAAGTGTTGGGAGAATCGCACAGTGGGGATGCCAAGGGATTGGGTGATTGGGGATCAGCGATGGGATTTGGTTGGCTGATGGGTGGGGGGGGGGTAAAGGGATGCCAAAAATCTTGGCAAAATCAAAAAAAAACTTTTGCAGATTTTTCCAAATTTTTGGGGTCAGACCAGGTCAATGGTACCAATCTGGGCCTTGACCATTCAAGTTGGGCTGTTCAAATGTTTCAGATTTCCCAGATTTGCCCGGGGGGCTGTGGCCTTGGTGCTTGGTCATCTGCAACCTGGTCCAAACTCTCAATCTGATTATTTATGTGATCCAAACTTCCTGAATCCATCCCAGGGGGTAGGGGCAACTGGTCCAAGTCACTTGTAACCTTGTTCAAAACCCAAATCGAGTTCCAATCTGATTTTTGGACCTGGCCAGTCTGGACTGGCTCCATTAGCCCAGAATTTGCAGACTGGGCTCTGATACTAGCACTGGCTATTTCCTCAGAATTTTGGTATGTTTTCCCTGGTGAGTGAGCGGTCCCAGAGGCCCACCCATGGCCCCTGGCTTGCATAATCTCCTGGCAGGTCCCCTCTATTAATCTTACCAGGGTTGAGGAGGGGGGAAGGGAGAGACCTGATTATCTTTAGGAGGAAGGTCAGTCACCCAGCGCTCATCAACCATATGCGCCAGGTCGCTCAACTGTGACAGGGGGTCCACTTGGGCCTTTGGGCCCCTTTTGGTCCGAAAGGGATACTGCTCCCTATCCAGTTGTAGGGGCTGGTCCCCAGGATTTACAGGTCCCGCTCCCAGCATAGCTCATTGGAAAATCTACGGTACTGCAGGCCCACAAACTATAGCTTCTGAGGGAT
Source organism: Massospora cicadina (assembly GCA_022478985.1). NCBI lineage: Eukaryota > Fungi > Entomophthoromycota > Entomophthoromycetes > Entomophthorales > Entomophthoraceae > Massospora > Massospora cicadina. Next base: position 16,563 of record JAKSZP010012710.1, read on the forward strand.
CTTACAGTGCAATGCCACTGTTATTTGGCTCACTGGTAATATTTGTTCCTGCCTTCATATTCCCTAACCAAATTATGACTTTCTTATTGGAATCTCATTTAGTAAGGACTCATGAAGCCAAAGCCAATTTTGAAGAAAATACTTTAAAGACTTGAACAAACTCTTTCATTATTTTATAATTTAAGGATGAGTCCCTGGCGCCTTATTTAAACGGTTTGTCGACCTAGTGTTCAAGATTTGTACCATGCCTGTGGGTCATAAGCAGATTCAGGCCTGTACACGGCAGTTACCTAACCAGATATCAGAATATAAGGGTATTCTTTTATACTATAATCATGACTTAACCATTCCAGCGAGTCATCAAATAGTATTAGGGACAGGAGTTAGTTTGAAAAATCCCCAAGAATTAAATGGTGAAATTGGTGCAGCATATTGTTTTTCCAAGTTGGAATCTGTCATTGCGCCTGGAATTATCTTCCCTGATCATGGTGAATCAAGATAATATTGGCCAATTTGTAACCTTACTACATGCAAATTAAGTGGAATAAGATTGTCACTTTTGTCCATATTTTACCTATTAAGGGAGATATCCAATATCCATAATTTTGGAGATCTGAACAAACTGGAGCTTAAGGGCAATTAGATTAAATCATCATGTTCTCTTGTGCCTCAAGGATGACTTTCTGGGTTGATGGAGAATGAAAAGGACCAAGCTTTATTTTTTTGATAAATATAGTAGTATTTTTGCTAAAAATGATTATTATTTGGGGTGTGTATAGGATTTTCTAGACCAGATAAAAACTGGTAATATCCGCCAATTTGCCTCCATCCCATTAAATGTTCAAAGGCGGAAGATGAATTTATAATTCTGATTTACTCAGCTAGTGAAAAAAGGGTTGTTAGTGCCCTCCAAGGGTCCCTAGGCCTATCCAGTGTCAATTATTAAGGAAGAAGGATGGTTCATATTACATACCAATAGTGTACCAAAAGATGAACTAAATTACTTAAAAAGGATTCTGACTTACCACAAATTGATGATATGCTAAATTGCTTTGAGCAGCACGTGATATTTTTCAGCCATGGATTTAATTTATGGCTACTTCCAGATAGAGCTGGCTGGGGAGAACAGAAAAATGCGCTATGATTATGGTCATAATCTCTGCCAACCTACTAGAATTTTGCAGGGGCGGTTCAATGTCCATGAGACCTTTTAGCGGGCTATTGATAGTTTCTTGGCGATTTAATAATATCCTGTATCCTAGTTTATTTATATGATATCAGCATAATTTACAGGACATTTATGGATCGTTTTAAACACCTAGAAGATGTTTTCCACCAGTTTGCCAAGGCTAATCTGAAAATCAAGCCGCATAAGTGTAATTTCTTCCATAAACAGCTGGAATATCTGGGGTTTTCCATCAATAAGCATGGCTTTCAAACCCAGCTGACAAGTATTGAAGCTATTGAACGTATGACATGGCCAAAAAGCAAGCGCGACATTCAATTGTTATTGGGAATGATTGACCATTACTGCCCGTTTGTAGAGAATTCAGTAAAGTAGGTGGACCACTGTTTCATCTTCTCAAGACTAGAGTAACTTTTTGAGTGAATTAGAAACTGCCAATTGGCCTAAAATAAACTTGGGCTCTATTTTACTCAAGCGCCACTGTTGAAGTACCCTAATATTGATAAGTTGTTTCTTATTCATATGGATGCTTCTCTCACCAACGTTGGGGCGGTGTTAACACAATTTGAAGTGGATGGAATTGAGCATCTAATGGCTTGCCGTAGCTGGACGTTAAACATCCATGAACAAAATTTACAATAACGGAGAAGGTGTGTCTGGCAGTTATTTACACATGTAAACAATTTAGGTTCAACATCCACAGCTTGAATTTCAATATGTAACTTACCATGCCTCTCTACGCTGGTTAAATAATTTGGAGGGAGCCTGAAGGGCGGCTGTCTCAATGGGTTTAGAAATTACAAACCTACGATTTTTAAAAATCAGTTCTGCCCTGGCATAAAACAATAAAACGCTGATGGATTATCTCTCTTGCCTGCCATAGCCTTAGTGGCTAGTGTGGCAGTGGAGTTATTCAATGAAATGCTAATTAAGAAGTATAGCAACGAATAAGTGTAAAATCAACGCTCTTTAATGAATTTGATGAAAAATACTGTTGTTTGAAATGGTAAGCTTTACAAATTCATTAATGATAAACAGCTTTGGATACCCATCCAATTGAATGAACTAATATTAGTATTGGGGTCCTTAAGGCGATGGGAATGAAGGTTTTAGGAAGACATTTGAGCTGTTAAAACAGTATCACTTTTAGGGATCTAATTTTATTCATTAATAAGACCCTCCGCTGTTGTAAGGAATGCCAAGTGGATGGTCCTTAAAGAAAAGACACTTTTTAAAGATTAATTAAGCCAATTTTTACTTGGCAACCCACTTCAATTGTTGTGGTGGAGCCTCAGGCCAATACGTCTGGTCATTTTAAATATATAAACGTGGCCATTGATAACCTCACCAAGTGTTTGGAGGCCAAAGCTATCAGAGACTTAGGCCACAACTATGGCGAAGTTCATCTTAGAAGAAATTATCTATCACCACAGATGCCCCCTCATTCTTTTGATGGATAACTGATTTATTTCTACATCCCAAATGATTTCCAAACTCAACGTCTGATGGGTATACATGGGGTATTGTATGCACTCTATTACCCTGAGACCAATAGCACTGTGGAGCAAGTAAATGGTACCCTAGTTGAAATCTTATGTAAGATTAGAATTGGCAAGGCGTCAAGCTGCAACCTTTTATTGCCTTCCGACATTTTTTTCCTCTAAAATTTTGTATCACTTGGCCGCAGGGCATTCTCCATTCTCCTTACTCTATGGGAAGCAACTGGCAATTCCATCAATTTATTAATGAATTTCTCAAGAAAATGTGGGCCCTGATACCTATTTAGAGAAATTGACCTAAACCTTGATCTAACTGCAAAGTGGAGCATACTCTAGTGCGCTAGCTCAAAAAGTAAGATCTTGGAAGCATAATAATGAGGGCTGGTGGGCCTTTACCCACTTTGTTGTGGGAGGATTGGTTTCATAGTATGACAACCTTGGGTTTGGATGGACTAGTAAATTGGAGCACATATGAAAGAGACCTTTTGAGAACATTGAGAAGATATCTACTGATGCCTACCCTCTGAAGGATACCACTAAGGGTCACATTATTAACATGGTGCATGCTAAGTTCCTCAAAACCAATCAGCAGCTTGCTGTCTAATAGCCTCAATTTCATTGAATTTAGAGAATCCCATATATCTTGTTCCCTGATGTTTGGTTGAGTGGGGGAAATGTTGTAATTAGTTGACAACTGTAAAAAGTTACTTAAGTGTTGTTATTGGCAAGCAACCCAGTAATCTTTTTACTGCACAGGTTCAGTTTCCTTTTGCACTTTGTCATGTTGTATAGAATGAATTATTAATCAATAATAGTATGGAGACTATTATCTGTAGTTGACTATGAATTATATTTTGGTCAACGCTTGGCCAGTATTCCCAATTAAATACTCATGAAGTCATACTCGTAGGGATTTGTTCCCTTGCTCTTGTCCACCCAATATTTGCTGAGGTAACCCCATTGGCATTCTCTTCAGTCCAACACACAGTCAGCATCTATCCTGATTGTGGCTCCTTATTCTATAGATCCCTGCTTGGATCTTTATTCTTCTCTTTGAGAGTCTTCCAATTATTGCCCTATGCAATAATATCCTTGAGACAGAACAGCACATTGGAAGCTGATGATAGTTTAGCTATATACCAATAGTATAACTTTAAACTAAATAACTCTTATTATCTAACTCTAACTATTACTGGTTTTTTATTATAGTAAATCCTAGGAATCTATATAGTGGAGAATTTGGCTGTCTAACCCTCAGTTGATACCTTTTCGATGTAACAGCAGCCATTACCATTGAATCACCCATCCTAATCTCAGCAGATATGGTCTTCCCCATCCTGGCTAAGATTCCGTCATTGGACATCCTCAAAACCTAAAACAGAAATAGTCATAAAATGTGTCCCTAACCTTTTCCTCTCAATCCAAGTGAACCAACCATATTTGGCTAGCAACCTGCTTAGGTAATGGGACTTATTACCCTTTAAGGCAGGTCACTCACCAACTGATTTATTTGCTAGTTGTAGGTGGCATCACTTGCCTCACAACTTGCTATTCATTCCCAATCAGTTGGTGATGAAACCTGACTGATCCCAATTGGTACACCTGATAGTTAATCACTATCAGATGCCCCTATTTATTTGGCAACTCGGCCCAATGAGATTTTAAGTATTTGTCCAAATTAATCCCTGATGGATACAACCAGGCGAATATCCCAAAATTCCCCGAATGTAGTTACTCCAAACATTGGGCCAACTGATTTCTGATTCACTTTGCCTAAGGAAATTTTCCCCTAGCGATACCAGGTAATCTAGCAGGCTGGGAATATGGGAAAAATTTCTAACACCAACCATCTGATATTATTATTTGTTTAATCTTATTTTTCACTAATATGTAGATACAGGGTTCAAATGATTATTATGAACTATTAGGCACGCGGCCTACAACTTATTATATAGTTTCTAGAAAGACATATAAAACTATTACTGATAAATCTGCCAGGGCCCTTCGAAATTTTATGATTTACGTTGGTTAATCATTTCTTAATCACTGACAGTCTTATCTCCTTTATTGATACATTAATCTCAAAGCCATGGCCCCAGCATCTCTATCACCCTTTATATTAAGTAATAATATTTTGACCTGAACTGTCATAAAATAGTTAATAAAAGGTCCTATTTTAAGTAGAGCCATCTGCTTGAGATTTCGTTGGCAATTGGAGTAATGAAATTTATGGAAATAACCTGATCCTAGGCATTTGCTTACTTGACCTAAATTAAATATCATGCCTCTAGTTGTCCAGGTCTAAATGTTGCTTGGTAGTTGGATGTTGCACCAAAAGAAACTTAGTAAATTAAATGAGCTTATCTAAGAAGGATATTCATGTGGAAGGGGACCTTTTTAAGAGGGGAGCTATGTTCAGTCTACCCAAAAGAGTATGAAAAGCGAGAAAAAAGCCACTTGGATTAGTAGATAAACAATATGCTAGTTTGTTAGCTAAAAACCATACTATTGATAAAAGGTTTATCTTTGTGTGTTACCCCAATTACTTTCCTCAAACAGTACTGTTTTTTGTGTTTTAGTAACTGTTAAGTTGAGAATTAAAACCCTAGCACAGATTTTGACAGCAAGTGACCCTCCCTAACCAACTCTCTGGGTTCTTCACCCACCCCCTCTAGTAATTACTCTATCACTACCACATGGAATTTTTTCATTTGAAGTTAGATAAAGACACGTTCCACCTCAAAGAATGTGGTTTTTAATGATTTCTTGGCTGCCAATCAGCCCCTCACACTCAACCTGCATCCACCTCAAACAATCAATAGGAATCTAGGAACCTCATATGCACCCAAGGCAAAACTCAATTATCTACTCAAGTCCTACTTTATGCCAATACCTTAATTTATTTAATCGAAAATCCATTGGCCATAATGGCTAAAGTTATTACTTTAATAAACTTGTCTTGCCTAGATTCTCCTCCCTTATTTATACAACTTCTAAATAAAAACTTCAATTACTTGTCAAACTCACCAGTTTTGCCCCACAAACCAACGCCGCACCCTTCCAGTAATGGTTATTCACTGTGAAAACAGTTTCTTTTCCTGAATGTCACCCCTCTATAAAGCTGTCACAAAGTTTTCAAAGTTCAATAGGATGGATTTTGTTCTACCCATACCTTAAAGAAATTCTTCAAAAAGTAAAAAATTACTCAATATCCACTTAAAAGCCATTAAGGCTGTCTAAGGTCTTAATGTAGTGTCAGGGTTTAAAACTAAAACAAAGATCACGTTCTCCAGTATTACAACCTAAATTACTTTGTGAAATTTATTCCAGGATGAACATGTGTTGAGATTTTAATATGCTCACATTACCCAGATAATCAATTATAATAAATCTGCTTATCAACTAGGATGAGGCCCGTTTGTGGATGTGGGAGATATCAATCACATAAAATAACTTTGTTGAGATACATCCTAATAAAATATTCAAGTAATCAAATGCGTTTTTATCCGCCAGATCTCCAATGTTTCGTTTGGAAGATCTAACAATAGACAAGCGATGAGATTGTCAATTTTGATATTGGTAACTTTATTACCTTGTAGGAGTCGATCAGATTTTATCATCAATCAACTAAGGGGGTTTTTGAGTTGCGAGGCAATTGATGACGCCTGTGAAGAACAAGTTGTAAATTAACCTTT
>JAKSZP010012711.1:0-22849 GCA_022478985.1 Massospora cicadina
AAGGTTCAGGTGATGGCTATCCTAGATACAGGCTCCCTGGTGAATGTAATTTCCTCCAAGTTGATGAAAAAGATCCAACTTGCACCTGACTTGGAGTACAACCAAGACTTTGGAACCGCCAGTCTTAACAACACCCACGCACTGGGTGCTTACTCATCCCTTCCCATTCATATTGGGAAGCTTATTCTATCAGCCCCCACAGTGGCTTTGGACAATAACGATTATGAGATGCTTATAGGTACTCAGTATATGAACGAGTATGAAGGCATCATCAACATGAAGCAGGGGTTCCTATCTTAAAATGAACTATGAAGTTCCATTAGTCTTATCCAATAAAGAACTCATCAAGAATGACCACACCTGTTTAATTGAAAACCCCTCTTCCGCTTTGCCTTTACATTTATGTCACCTCCAGGTGCAACACTAAGAAATTGCCTGATACAGTGGAGGCTAGTGATGGTATTCCAATTTTTGCGGCAGATGAGGTGGTGAATAAGCCAGGAAAAGTTCAGGCTCCCAAAGTACAGCCTAAGAAAAAAAAGTCTACCACTAAGCCTGCGGAGGCAGCTGATTCTCATCCCAAGGCTCAAGAGAATCGTTCTACCAAGGATGCTACCCTTTGCAAACCTCAGTCTAAACCTTTGCGCACTAAGGATGAAAAATTATATGGTGGGAAGTCTAGTAAAGCAAAAACAGTGATTAAAAAAGGCCAAGCTGCCAATGAGCTCCGAGCTCCTCTACCTTCCTATCAAGTGTCAGATAGGGTTTTATATTACCCCACTCGCAAAACTCCCCAAAGTGGCAAACTTGGATCAAACTGGGAGGGGCGATTTACCATCATACATAAGAGAGGATATGAGTATACTATAAAGTCTTTGGCTACCAGAATTATCATAGTCTGAGTACATGGCCACTTCCTTCGACCCTACACCCCTTCCAACATTCTTGAGGGGGGCAAAGTCAGACATTCTCCTTCTCAACAAAAGAAAAAGAATGTTGGAAGTATTAGTGCTCTCAAATCTGGTATTATGATTGGCCCATCTCTTCTCCCAATCATCAAATAATAATGGGGATTTCAATGATATGAGTACCCATGGCGAAAAGACCTTGGCGGACTCTTGGTGGAATCCTAACCATCAGAAAAATATGGTTTATCATAAAAATCGGCTTAAAAAGGTAAAAACTAATAATAGGATTACACCAAGCTCTCAGTCAAATTCAAGGAGTTCAATATCAAATGGATCTGAACCTCTGTAAAGTGAGAAGATTCTATCCATCAATGATTGGGTGCGAGTTAACCAATCATTACCATCCAAGTATAACCACCGCCAAGGTGCAAAGATTTTACTCAATGATGATAGGGTAAAAACTAGCCAATTATTACCATCCAAGTCTGACCACCAAGTTACCCAATCATTACCATCCGAGTCTGACCACCACTGAGGTGAAAAGATTTTACTCGCTGATGATTGGATACAATTCATCAAATTGTTACTGCACGGGTTGGGTTTGCCTCAAAAATTTTATCTTCAATCTGATAGGCCAAAAGCCTATATTTCCTAATTCAGATAACTGAGCTTTACATTCTTTTACCTCTAATATCGATGGTCCTGAAATCTGAACTAGTTTAAATAGGAAAAACCAGTATTGAGAGGGGGGACCTTTCTTGGTTTTGCCCTGCCTAACAATAAAAAACCATAAAAAACTGTAACAAGTGTTATATATTATTTTTATTTAAAAGTAAGTTTCTCACTCTGAGAAATTATTTGTGGCATCCATTGGTGGATCCCACAACCCTTTTTAAATAAAGAAAGGGAATTCCTCCAGAGCAATGCCGCTGAAGAAAATAGAGGACTTCAGGCATATCCTCAGCTAGTGATGAATGGCCACCGCGCCCTAGAATACACCAGTCCTAAACTCAAGCCAGCGGGCTCTTCAACCCCCATTATCACATAATAATCCAAAGCATACCTTATAAAAATTGGGGACATATGCTGAAAAGTATGCACGCACTTTGCCAGATTATGATCAAATTCCTAAAAGGACAAAAAGCACCACGCACAATTGAGGGGAAATCTTTAAACAAATGCATTAAAGATCTCTCAGATGTGACAATACAAAAACAATTAGCGTGCAAAATATTTTGAGAAAATGAGTTGAAAAGCCCAACACTCAAAAAAAGTAGCAAATAATCCCCAAGTCAATCCGTCAGATGAGCCATATGACATATCCAATTCCAAAGGCCCCAGCAAACATTGGACGGCTTGTGAAAAGTAACAATGGACAAATTCCAATATCTTTGGTAGTATTTATCAGCCACTCTGTTGTCATACAAGTACTCGAGTCCCCCACCTGTTTTACAATATAAAAACCTATAGCTCTGCCTACAGTATAGTTTTGGGTTATTTATACTTTCCTAATATATCTATAATTTCCAAAAAAATGATTCAGACCAATTTTAGTCTTTTTTATATTAAAAAATATGTTTCCCCAAAAAAATCGCCATGACCATTGGAAGGTCCCCACTTACTGCTCTCCATAATTGTGGTCATAGTTTTCTTGTTATATTTTAGTGCTGGCCTTATCAACAGCGTGAACTAAGGGACCCATCCAGGAGAACTGACTATTCAGCCCCCACTCAAGGATATGCAGGCAATGATTCCTACACTGAACAACAATCTAAACTGATTGAAACAACCTATCTTATCCAAGACTAATCGAGGGGATCAATGCAATGGAGCAGAACCCCAATAATGATGGTGGAGGATTTAAAACTGGTATTTGCTGACCCCACCTCACTATCAAGTGCACGCGCAGATCAGCCCAAACTATGATACCAACCCAGAATGAGTAACAAGAACTCTCCCATATGATTTAATTGGTTCTCCTACAGTTTGGGAGGCGTGAGCGAAATTGTTGCCAGTTATCAGACTAACAGTCAGGACAGTATTAATGTTTGTCAATCAATACTTTCTGCACCTTTCACCCAGTGGATCTTACTCTAACATTTTCAGAATTACGATGCTTGCGGACTATGGATGCTATTGTGGGCGTTGAAAACCCCTGATGGAAGCCAAGTCTCTCCTTGGAACGCCATATGTCTGACAACTACCTGGAGAACAGAAGGATATGTTGGTCAACATTAATACTGATGATCCCAGTGAATACATGTTTAGCTATTGTCATGAATGAGTTAGAGACCAGGAACCTAGAATGATGTCTATTTTTACAATTTAAAATACTAAGAAGACGTTAAAGTCCTACTCGGGAACTTTTTAGCCGCCCTGCTAAGATTAAGAAAGGTTAAACAATAGCCAAAGTGAAGATGTATTGCTAAGCTGATGTTGAGTCGATTCACACCATTGCTGGCATTGATAAATTTGGACTGCAAAATCCAATTAAGCAAGAAGGATATGAACACAACAAACTTTAAATTAATACTCAGATATCTTCATCAGTGAACCCAACGATTATGGCCTATAAATGGAAGAGTTAACAAGATTGAAACTAAGGAGTGCCATACAATTTGATTGAAACCTTACCACCAATCCAAGAGAAAAAAGAAAGTCATATCTAAAGAGTTACAACAACTTATGGATGCCAATCTGGTACGATTTCCAAAAGTCCTTGTGTAGCACCCTCCTACTAGTTTAAAAGAAGAATAAGATCTTAAGAATATTCATGTGTTACAGAACAACCAACTACTTGACTGGGAAAGATTTGTACCCACTATTGCGCATTAACAATGCTTTGAAACAACATAGTTTATCACGCTATCTCTTTTCAATAGACCTGGCCAGCAAATACTAGAAGATAAAGTTTTTACAGAAGACCAAGAGAAGTGTGCGTTAATAAATAACCAGGGATTATATGGTCAAACAAGTACGCCTAAGGGCTTGTGCAACGCTCAGCTATGTTTCAGTGAGTAATGAAGCAGATGTTTAGAGATCTGAAGATGTCAATTAGACTTATTTACCTAAGCATCAAAGTGTTTGGAAAGCATTTAAGGAATATTTGGCACACCTGAAGCAAGTTTTATCCGCATAAGTGAGAACAACCTCAAAATTGAAAAGAATAAAATGTTCATTTTTAAGTAGTTTTCTAGATTCCTTGGCCACAAAGTAAGCCAGAAAGTAATTAAGTCCAACAAGGGAAGGTTGACGCCGCTTTAAATTGGGTTTCCTTAATTGCATAAGAGTTTTCCAAGTGTTATTGGTCATGGTAGGCTACTACCTCCAATTCATGCCATACTTTGAGGACATTGCAAACCACTTACATGCCTTCTTAACAAAATAGTAATATTCACTTGGTAAAATAACAGCAAGATGCTTCAACCAACTCAAACATAGATTGATGGAAGCCCTCATTTTAATAATCTGAAATTTGAAAAGTCCCTCTACATTTACACTGATGCCAACGACGTTAATTAAAGTGCCACCTTAGCACAGTTGGATGAAGATGGGGTAAATCACCCTTTATAAATTTATTCTTAAACATTTACAAGAGCCAAACGCAACTATATCTTTACAGAGCGCAAGTGTTTTTGCTGTAATTGGAGAAGTACGGCACTTATGGCCTTACATTTATGGTGTACTATGTTTTTAGCAATCACGCTTCTTTAAAGTGATTAAAAGATATTAAAGACCTAGATGGAAAACTTGCAATATGTGCTGTTCAGCTGCAAGTTTATAACTTTGTGATCCTGCATTGAGCTTGATAGAAGCACTTAATTTAGATGGTTCTGTCACAATTTCCCACTTCCCACTTGCAAACACCTAAAAGTGCTAAAACTATGAACTAATTGAAAGACTAGAGGATGAATGGGAAGAAGATTATGAAGCAGCTAAGAAAATTTCAAAGGGTTTATATAATTAAAAGGAGTTTAGAGAAGCATATTTAAAGAAGGTAGTACATGATAAATGGTTACTATATGTGAAGCTGAGAAAAGCTAGTGATAATAATGAATTGACAGTATCAATTAGGCCACAGAAGTTTTTGGATAAATATATATGCATCTAAAGAAAAGATTTTACTAGGAGGCGATGTTAGACGATATCAGTTAGGCTCTGGAGCTCTTTGTGAATACACCAATACAAGCTACTACCAAAAAATTTCAATTTTAAACCTGTACCTCCAAGCGCACCCTTTCACAATTTCTATATTGATGTTGTAGGACCATTTCTAAAGACATTAAGTATAAATAAGCTCATAATTGTGGCCATAGATCACATCACTAAATGAGCATAAGTTATTGCAGTCAAAGACTTTAAGTTCATAGTTAAGAGGAGATTTTTAAAAATCAGGTTATCACTCAGTACAGTGGCCACATATTTTTTTCCAATAACGCAAGAAAGTTTTTCATATATTTTGGACACTTGAAAAGCTTAGTAGGAGATAAGCAACAGTTTTTTACATCATACACACATACAAGCAACGAAAGTGAATAAAATGAGTGTCCCTTCACTTCAATCTTAAAGAAGATGAAGTTAACTATAGTTTGTCATTGGAAATCCTGCTGCCAGCTGCCCTGTTCACTTACCAGTTTAGATACCATAGTGATATTGACATGTTACCATTCAAAGCGCTTTATGGAAAAGAGGCCATGTTGCTGATCATGTTATCCCCATTATTGGAAGTAAATAGTAATAATCTTCTAAGAAGATATGAAGAAGAGTTTTGCAGAGGATTAGTCAGGAAATAACTCAATTCCATCAGTAACGTCATGAAGTTGCTTGAGGAGAGTAGCAAAGAGAGTGAGAGAGACATAAGTTACTTATACTTAAGGTGGGACAGAAATTTATGTTCTACCACATACTCAGAAGACAGCTTGAAAAGTTACAGGCCATCTGGGTGAGGCCTGCAGCTGTTTTCATGAGAATAGGAACCAAGTATACTATTAAGGGCAAAACAACCTACAATACATAAAGCCAAATTTACGCTTAGCACCTAAAGACTTTCCCTAAATCTTGTCTTGGTGGATCTTTATCAGAAAAGTCAACTAAAGGGTAAGTCTCTACTACTGAAAAGACCACATCCAAAAACCCCAGTTTATTAATACTAATATTGGTACTAACTTATAGTCAGCCAGTACATAAATTGAATCCCTCCCAACATGGCCAGCAATCAAACTAGGTTTATTAGTTTATAACCTCTACTATAAGCTTTAATCAGTCTAAAATTTTTTTATGAATGGAGGCTTTTTATATCCCATGCCCTTTAAAATACTTTACCATTTGATAGCAATGCCGCCAGAGGACGTCCCAGTATAGATCCAGAAAATATGAGCACGCGCCTGAAATTGCAAACAATGCCCCATAATAGTCCCTTTCTATAACTTTAAGTTCCTTAACTAAAAATGGCTGAGCTACAAAGTTCTCCATCTGAAACAGTTTCCTCATTAAAATGAATCAGTTTTGATGAGAGATTTTCCTAATTGGGAAATCAGTATATCTTACATTAACAATCAAAGGTACTGGACAAACAACTTGAACATACTCAAGCGCCACAGGAGTCACAGAAGCCACGTTTAGGCCAAAACAGCATGTACAGATATAGTCAAATAGGACTATTATTCATACTTTGAAGAGACAAACCAGAAGATTAGCTAGAATTAGGGGCTTTGGACTCCTCTGACCATAAAACCAGGTTTAAAATACAGAATTGCATTTTACAAAGAGACTGAGAAGTTATTCTCTTGGTAAAAAAAATATACTTAAATCCCCATTTATTATTATCATAAATTACAATTATAATTGTAAATCTTTTTAACTCTCAAACTTAAGTCTAATTGTTTTATTAATTTTCTAACCTTATGGTTCACCTTTGCTTAAAAAACCACTTCCCCAAAATATCTTAAAAAAAGAGGAAATCTTTAATAATCAAAATATGTCCAATAAGAGCTATTTTACCAGAAAAGGAGTTTCCAATCTCTCATTAATTGAGAAAGATCTTTCCTCATCAGTGACATGCTAATCACTTCAAAAGCATACTATATCACAACCTATAACTATTTCTGATCTTAAGTAATAAAGATGATTTCAACCTATATCACTTTCTGTTCAACATATTAAGTTGATGTTCTTATTGTAGTTTCCTTAGAGTTAAATTTCTATAAGAAGTCTCTATTAACTTGAAAAATAGAATTAGCGCCTTTAATTTACCTGAACTTGTATTTCAGTGCAAAAACTAACAATTTGGTGCTTTCTGTCAGGATTATTTCTGAGACCCAACAAAAACATAATTTTATAACAATGAAATTTCAGCAAGACCTTACCTTCCTTTGAGGAGTCAATGGGTATTTCGCTGTAGGTGAAACAAATAACAGTAATTACCTGTTCCAATTATTTATAATCAAATTTCAAGCCAATAAACTTGTCCATTGATGTGCCTGATGATTCTGCATATCACTTTTAATATTCTGATTTCTTTTCTACTGTTACTGTATTAATATAAATTTTCATCTATCAATAAAATCACTCTAACGTATCCAAAGCCTCTAGGGTCCCTTTAACCATAATGGATTTATAATCATTAATTATATTAGCCAACACTGAAGTGGACTAGCTCAAATTAAGCTATATCTTAAATTATGTTTATCCCTATATTCATTATTTGCTCAAAATATTGTGATAACACCACCAGGAGATACAATGTTATAATATTGGCAGTGTATAAGAGATATGCTGTAGAATTTTTGCACAGGGTTCAACCCGATGAGCAATTAAAACCAACAATGTGATGATCGTCATCCTTAAAACAACAAAATAAACTTTTAAATAAATATGGAGCACTTGCTCCCACAACTCTCTTTTATTAATATAATAAATACTCGGGTCCTTGCTGCTCCTCTTACTTTAAACTACTTAACAACCTCCTTCCTTTATCATCTCGTCTCACCTATAATGTAGCACCTTCAGATGCTACCACTTCTATGGCTTAATAATTTAATTCACCATATCTCATTGGCTCTGTAGATTCTTTATTCATTAATCTCCCAATCGCCTAATCCAAGACAATTTCCCAACAACCCAATATCACCTCATTTTTGGCGCTCAAATTACCATTACTCATATCAAATCTTGGCAGATTCCATCCGTTCTGCTATACCAGCCTAGGGCTTATCATCCAGTCATATTGGAATCACGGCATTACCCCCTCCTTGACTGGATGATAAAGCTCCTATTGCTTATACGCCTGGAGGAACTTTGCGTGCACTTGGTTGATGATATGACCGCTAGCAGGGTCCTTGATAGTATATGCATCTATACCTGTCTTCTCAATGACTTTGAATGGCCTAATTCAGATAATGGCCAGCTTGTGTTTCTGGCCAAACCCATGTTGATCATGGAATAGTACCATGTCTCCATCTTTGAACTGTGCTAGGCCACTCTGCCATACCTGATTGGCAGCCTGGCTTTTGATTCTCTTGGCTAAGCTGAGTGAGTACGCTTCAGTTTGTAATTTAATCAGCGTATTCATTAGGACAATCAAATAGCTTTGCGGATCCATTACGCCAGTGTCCTCTACACAGGCATATATGAGGGCGGGCAGAGCGTGGTGTCATCCATACAATAATTGAAAGGGGTTTTTTTGTGGCATAATGGTAGCTAATGTTGTAGGCAAACACCGCGGTAGAATGGAGGGTACTCCAATCAGAGGGCCTATCAGTTACCAACTTTTGGAGTATGTTCACCAGGGTCCCATTAACCCATTTAACCATTCTTTTGGACTTGAGGTAATACGGAGTTGTTAGAGCCCTGCGGATGGCCATCAGCTTGTTAAGCTTAGGTAGAATGTGTGAAGTAAAGTTTGTTCTGTTGTCAGTAAGGATGAACTGGGGACAACCGTGTTTCTGAATTATACACTCCATAACAAACTTGGCCACTGCATGTGCCCCCAAATCGCGTATTGGTCATGTCTCAACCCACCTGGTCAAGTGATCAATTGCTACCAGGATGTATTTTGACCAGTTTGCCCCTGTTGGTAAGGGACCCACAACATCAATCGAAACAGTGTGCCAGGAGAAGTGTGGCTTACTAACTGGTATGAAGTCTTCTGGCGGAATGGCTTTTCCACTTGGCACTGGTGACAGAAGGAGATAGTATCAAGTATATCGAAGTTCATGCTTTCCCAGTAATACCGAGGCTTCAATAATTCCAGGGTCTCACATACTCCACCATGTCCCACTGCTCGGTGTGCTCATAATAGTTGGGCAGGTGGAAGGTCCTGGGATATTCACGGTAGTGTCTCCTATCTGCTTATACAATTCCCCTTTTTTCTGGAATGTATTGGCCCTTATTCCATCCAATACCTTGATGACTGGGGACGGTTAATCCTCGTACTTGCCACTAAGCATCTTATTAAACATGATATTACTCAGATCCGCCATAACTTCAATCATGGGTAATCTCAATAAACAATTGACATTCTGGTGTTTTCTCTGGGTCAATGAAGAATTTCGAAATTGTATGCCTGCAATTTGAGAGCCCATCAAACCAGACGCCCTTCTGGTTCTTTAAGGTTTTGTAACCAGCGTAGCAAGGCATGATCTGTTACAACTTCGAATTTCACTCCATGCAAATACACCCAATTTGCTTATAAACGTAGATCACCATTAAGCACTCCCACTTGGTCACAGTATAATTGTGCTCATGGCTGTTCAAGCTATGACTGCAATATGCTACAGGGTGCTATTCTCCTTCCTTGTCTTTTTGGGATAGGATTTCCCCCACAGCGGAAAGGGACGCATCCATCTGAACACTGAACTCTTTTTTAAAATTGGGATAGCATAACACCTGCGCACTAATCAGCGTCATTCGAAGCATATCAAAAGCACGTTGCTGCCATTCTGTTCATTTGAAAATGGTATCCTTTTTAATAACTCAAATAGTGGGCCCCCAATACAGCTGAAGTTAGGGATGAAGCGCCGATAATAGCTGGCATCCCCAAGAATACCTGTATATCCCACTTGCTGTTGGGCGGAGTCATTTTTTGAATAGCTTCCACCTTAGCTGGTTGAGGTCTCAGCCCCGTGGCATCAACCACAAACCCTAGGTACTCCAGCTGGTTCTTAGAGAAATGGCATTTCTGAGATTTGATATTAATGTTGGCCTCAGTGAGCTGGTGGAATACTGCTTCTAAATGGTCGAGTTGTTAAGAGAAGGTTTGGGAGAAAACATTAACGTTGTTGAGGTATAAAAGGATGCACGACAGCTTTAGGTCCCCAAGAATAGTGTCCATCGCCCATTGAAATGTAGCCGGGGTGTTACACAGCCCTTGTGGCAACCAGGTTGGTTGAAAAAGACCTTTTGATGTGATTATGGCGCATTTCTCCTGTTTTGCCGCTGGCAACTCAATTTGCCAGTAGCCTGAGATCAGGTCCATTGCTGAAAAAAAACAGCTCCCCCTAGCTGATCCAAGGCGTTATCGATCCGCGGTAAGGGATATGATTCCTTTTTGGTGATGCTGTTGAGCTTTTGGTAGTCAATTAATACACGGTTAGTTCCATCCTTTTTTTACAATAAAAATGGGAGAAGCCCATGGACTCTTCAATGGCTTAAGCATCCCTTGCTCTAATAGCTTGTCCATCTCCTCAGTTACTACTTCTTCTGCCATTCTTGATTGGCGGATTGGCCTTGACTGGATGGGAGGATGATCTCCAGTGTCCACCCTATGAACTACCCCCCGCGCGCATCCTAAATCATGGTTGTCATTGGTGAAAATCTCTTTATATTTTTGAAATAAAGCGATTGCCCTATCCTTCTGTGGTTCTGACAACCCCATTAATTCATCGCGTGATAAAACAGCCATTACGTTGAGCTGTGGTTCAAAAGGCAGACCAAATTCCTCCAGCGACCCAAACTCATGGACCAAAAGAACCTCCTCAATGGGGATTAAGTGCATATATGCCACTATTTGGTGGCGGCGGATTTGCAGTGGTACCATTTGTAGGTTTGCAAGTAAGACTTTGATCTCCCCCTGCCCAGGTAATATAATGCCTGGGGCCACATGGGGCTCAAACCGCGACTGCTGATATGGCCCAATAACCTCCCCATAGAGTCCATCTGGAACTTCTATCACCAAGTCAGTGTTTACTATAACTTGATGCCCGGATGGAATATATATAGGTCCAGAAGCTCTGAGCGGCAGCCCTTGATATTCATAAATTTGTTGCAGAAGGGCCCAAGTTTTGCCCTTTAAATGATGGTAGCACTCTGGGATTACTCCATCGCTATAAGCTAGATTGATATTCCCCATATGCACTGGATCATTTGGCACTCCGCTAGAGGTAAAGTGAATTTGGGATTCTCTGGCCCAATATTTTTCAAAATTCTTATCCGTCATATTAATATCAGCCCCATAGTGTTGCAAAAAGGCGGTTCCAATTAACAGATCATATTTGCTATTCAGTAACACTATAGCTGGGGCTACCATGACAATAGAACCAAACCGCAGTATAAGCGCAATGTATGCTCCTTCAGAGACTGTATTCTCCATTCCAGCAGTGCCATATACCACCTGGTGTTCTACATCTGGTTTTAATGATAGTTTGGCCACCAACTTTGTGGAGACTATATTGATGGGGGCAACAGTATCTATGATGGCACAGACTCAAGTTTTAGCTACAACCAGGTCACAGTAAATACATTCATAGTAAGATGCTTCTTGACTGTTTATGACATGGACATTTATGACATCTCTGTTTCCAAGAAAACCCACAATCCCCTCACCAATTCTGGGGTATTGGTTATTAATAGTGTTGACTGGAAGAGCGATGCTTACCACTTTTAAGAAAGGTGCATCAGAGGAGGGGTCTAACTTTTCAGGTGAAACTTGGTCAAACATCTGGTAAGCATATGGCTTGACCTGCAACTGAGACCCCTCTCCCACCATAGCCTCAGACTGCACTTGTGTCATATTATACACCCCCCTAACTGGCTGCTGATATAATACTGACTCCTTGGGCAAGGGAGCTTCCGCTGAATATTCTAAGGTGGGTTCAGATGAGACGTTTGGGTTTGATATAGCAGAGGTAGAGAGTCTTATTTCTACTCCGCTCTGACTTTTCCCTGGCAGTACTGTTCTGACTGTAGCAAGAGACCTGTTGATTGGGGGAACCATCAGGCCATGTGCCCCTGTCACCTGCATTTGAAACAGCTGACCCTATAGGGCCCACGTCCCCAATTAATACAAAACAAGCTGCGTCAAGAGTTGGGCTGGACGTGATAAGTGGAAACAGGGGTAGGGAGATAGTTGGGCCGGTGACAATAAACAGGTATGGGGTGGACGTTTAACTGCTGTGGGTAACTTAAAGAATCTGTATGGGACAGACAAAGTTTCCCAAGCAAGATGATTCAGCGGTGGGAGCAGAAGATTTTCCGCTCTGTATTAGGTGGAGGGAAGTTGGCTGATATATGGCGCAAAAACTGGACAAGTTTAAGCAAAGGTACATCTTCATCCAACATTGGGGTCATAACGTTAGCTACCTCAGGGTATGGCTTCACAGCAGAATTCATTGCAATACACATGTCAGATTTGGATAGAATTCCGGCCCCAATTAACACATGAGCCTCCGCCATAAATCGCTCAGCAAATGCGGTGAGAGTCTCATTCCGCTTAAACCCAATAGTCAAAAACTCTGCCTTCCACTGTGACATCTTTGCAGTTCTAAACATCCAAAGCACCGTTTTTTGACTTCTTGGTATGTAATGGAACTGCCTGAGAGGTAACAGATGACTTGATCAGCACTTCCAACATCCAAGGTAGAAATCAACAGTTTCGCTTTACGTTGCACCAAGACTCCTTCCATCACAATTTCAAATCACTTAAAAAACCCATGGATATTTCTTTTACGATCAAATGAAGGCAGTTTATCACCGCAAACCTCCTGGAGCAGCTCATCTTGTTTTCTAAGTACAGCGTCCAATGCAAGTTTTGCTCTGCATAGGCAACTGGCCCAGCGTGTTGTGTAGAAGTTTATATCAAGATTATCTGGATGCAACATAGCTGGCAACTGAGTCTTTATCATGTTATAATTGATTAATGGGCCCCCTGTACTGAGCACCACTGTTCTAATATTGGCAGTATATAATAGATACGCCGTAGGATTTTTGCACAGGGTTTGACCCACTGAGCAATTAGGACCAACGATGTGATGATCATTGTCCTTAAAACATCAGAATAAACTTTTAAATAAATAAGGAGCACTTACTCCCACAACTCTCTTTTATTTAATATAATAAATACAGTGGGTTCTTGCTGTTCCTCTTACTCTAAACTACTCAACAACCTCCTTCCTTCATCATCTCGTCTTGCCTATATTATAGCACCTTTGGATGCTACCGCTTCTATGGCCTAGTAATTTAATTCACCATATCTCATTGGTTCCGTCAATTCTTTATTTTTTAATTTCCCAATTGCCTAATCCAAGACGATTTCCCAACAACCCAATATCACCTCATTTCGAGGCACTCAAATTACCATTACTCATATCAAATCTTGGCAGATTCCATCCGTTCTGCCATAATGACCTAGGGCTTATCATCCAGTCATATCAGAATCACAACTTACAATGTCAATTCTTTCTGGACCATTAGCTTCAACCCCAACCTGTTAGTTTATATGTGACTGCAAAAAACTTTGGCCATGATAATTAAGAAGCAATTATGGATGATTGACGTTTTATAGATGACTTAAGTGCCAAAATGTTTAAATAAATGATGGTGTTGCTGAGTAATTATGGTAAGAATTAACTTAAAATGATGTAAGGCGGTTGACACCTTTTATAATAATTTCTCATGTTGAAAGTGCGCTCACAGATCACCTAAAAAACTGGGATCAATTATGATCAAAGATCAAAATATTTGGATGGTCAATTTAATCAATTTGCCATATTGTCACTGATAGGCAAGGCCTTTCTGCGCGTTGAAGCCTGGAAGGGTCTCAAGGTCCACCTAGCCTCCTAATTCCCCATCCATGGTTCCTGAGCCTACTGGTCCTAGGAATCCTATTGGTCCCACTGGTGCAGATGGTCCCTGTGGCCCCCAAGACCTCCAGGTTTGTCCCTACACTCTCTAATTCTGAATTGGTTAATCAGCTAACTCAAAGAGTTTAATCTTTGGAAACTCAAATAAGAGTCATAGCTCAAGTATGTTCTTTAATTTTGGAGGGTCATTCCCTTGATACAAAGACTTTTCCTTAACTTGTTAACTAAGATTAAAAATTCTAATTGTCTCTGTGAATTGATCCAAACTTTTTTAAAAACTCAAGTTAATTTTTTATATGCTTATATTGATTGTCAGGACACAGGGGGAGCAACACCTAACTTGCCCATTATTGAATCAAGTCCCCAAAGCCCCCAGTGAATTAGTAGGCCCTCAGGTCCTAAGAAAGCTACAAAAGAACTAAAAAGGTAAAAGAAACGATGGGTTTATTTATATAAAGCCTCAAGGTATTTATAGTATTTTGAGGCTAGAAAGGGGATTGGAAATGGAGGATTTGGGATAGGTAGGTTGCAGGGGCTAGGTGATAAGTGCCTAAGGTAAGGGAAAATTGACATAATTGCTGTTAAGGGTAAAATAAAACAACTCATATTACAGAGGGGATTGAGATTATCCTTGCATAAGTTACCAGTGAATAAAATGGCCTTATGATTGGGGTTCAGCGTCAGATGGTAAATCTCCAAGACCCAAGTGATGGTTTGACAATCAACATCCTCAGCTTTACAGTTGCCAGTGTAAATTCAAATTTACTTATTAAAATATCAAAATTAATATTAAATAATGAATTTGATCCCTAATACTTTAAGTCATGCTCAACCCAAGTTGATGCGGAGCCTAACTCAGTATTTTCCAATAGGCAAGTCATGACCCCTAGTTGATGCTTCCCCAAAATGAAGGGAGAATTCCAACATTGATTGTTATAATTCTAAATGTGGAATACTTGAGAATAAGAAGAACAAGTTACACGCACTCAATCTAAATGAAGAACCTAATCTTTTGATAGAACAACTAATTAATGGGTTTTCACTTACAAGTGTATTTTAGGATTTATGCCAGCAAATTGTTTGCCTTTTACTCAAATCAATTTGTCCAAATTAAAACCTTATTATTCTAAACCAGTAATTTTATGTCTTTTTATGTATTATCTAGTGAACTCTCTGTATTTAAGCTCATATTTAATGGCAAATAAAAACCCAATGATGGAGAAAGTTTCAAATCCTTTCTATTTGGATATGAAAAAGCTGTGAACGTTAATACCAACCATCCAAAGGCAAAACTTTTCTCTTCCTACCTACCAGGAACTTCTCTAGACATTATGGTACCTCATTTAAAAATCTGTATCTCTTGTGATCATGTTAAACCGCCATTATCAAGGAGTTTAAAAGTAATTTAACTCTGTATAATCAAAAGTAAGCATTTATGGGTATTTAGATCAAACGTGGAGACACCATTTAAAACTGGTTTGCAATTTTATTGTGAAGCTCAGAACATAATTACTTTCAACCGCTTTACTTTGATGATGCCATTCTGCCTTGCTAAATGCTTAAACTACTTGGGAAAACTATTAAATAAACTTCCATAAACATAAAGTAATTTCTATTTGATCCTAACAAGGAGGCCTAAATGGAAATTCCTAATATGGCTGTTCATCCTCCTCACACATCTAAATCTTAATCTTATATACATGCAACGTCCCTTAACAATGATCCTTAATAGAGAAGAGAATCATGCACTTATTGTGGTTCCAAGATCATGCTTTAAAGTAATGCTGTAAAAACATATTGATGAGTCAAAAATTGGGAAGACAGAATAGGGAATGAAAATTCTTATGATAAAAACCTATAATTTGCCTCAATTTTATTTTTGATAGTTCCTCTGATAATTGTGATATAGGCTCTTCTCCAAGAGACATTGATGTCTCTAAAGAATTAGTTGGAAAAAGTTTTTCTTGTCTTTCTGCTTTTCCAGATGCTTTGGGCCTTACTTAATTCTCAATTTTATATACTGGTAATGATGTAACTCAAGTTGAAACAGTGGTACATCAGGTGAAGATTTTAGCTATTATTGATATACATTCTCTTATCAATAGGATTTAAACCAGATTTATAGAAAAAGGTTAAAACTTCTCTCATCTTAAACCATATCCATGAATATGGGACTTTGCCCCTCTTATACCAAATCCTTAGGGGCTTATTCTTCACTACATATGCACTTTAGTAGATTAATTGTGATTGTTCATGATGTTGTAAATTCTTAAGTTTTTAATTTTACTTTGAGGTGGGCTGACCTGAGGATGATACCACACCAATTAAGGGGAAATTTAATGAATAGAAAAGAGGGTAAAATCAACAGAAAACCTCCATGACCATCTAGTACTAAAAAAAAACCTCCATGTGCAGCATATGATAGGCCAGGAACTCCATGGACCGCCTTTGCTATTCGCTATCTCAGTTCATGGCATTGGTGTGCAACGCCAACACAGTCATAATTGTCCCCTACCCAAAGTTCGTTGATTTGGATCAAACTTGGGGAGGAAGTGGTAGAGGGTCCATATTCTACCACTGGGTATCCTCCCCTGTACCTGATGTTGTAATTGACAAAATATTTTATTATTTTCTTATGGGACGAAGTTCCTGAATGAAGTTAATTCTATCATCCATAAGGATAAGTATTTTCATAAATAGGTTATTTTTTAGTACTAGATGGTCCATAAATAGGTTATTAAGCTACTGATATTGAATGATGTTTCCATCAAAAAAGGGAGATCTAAACGTCATTTATGCTTGTTAAAATTTTAAACTTCTATACCCAGATTAAATATTGAAATTTATAGTCAAAATCTATTCTCTCTCCCTCTTCTATATGTGAAAAAGATGATATGCCTACTTTTTTAACATACCCAAAGTATTTCTCCTAAGTCTCAAGTGATAATTAATACAGAATCAAATATTATTGATAAAGGTCCACATGCTAGTGTATTAAGTAATATTATTCCTTCCCAATTAGAGGCTCTGCCAAAACCTGGGATTCTTTATCCTGCTTATGTTAATCCTATATTAGTGTTGTTAGCTAAAGTTACTTATCAAATAATATAATCTACCAAAAGAATCACATCACTTATATGCGCCCTTTACTATAGAGGTTTTACTTTTTTATAATAATTTGGAGAACTATGCATTTAAATTTATTTGAAGTATGCCAACCAGGGGACAGGCATTAAACAGAAAACACCAATATAACGAACAAAATATTAATCAACAGCCCAAAATGAGCAGCGAGACACAAAAAGAAAAACTAGAAAATAACCTACCAGGTGGCACAGCGGTGAGCCGCTTATCCCACCATGGCGGAGGGGGAGGGGGGATCAGGCGGATCATCATCAGGCTCAGCATTGAAGAGATGAATCAATGCTGAGAGCAAGGGGGATTGGACATCCGTAGGATGAGGTTAAGGTGAAATAGATAAGTGTTGATTGTTTTACTGGCAATTTGGGCCTGGAACATAGTCTCTAAAATTTTGGCAACATGGTGTTCAGCTTGGATGTGGACGTCAGGAAGCTGGGCAAATTTAGCAATGTTGGCTCTAGTGATGCATGTGGTTTGGGAAAAATCTGCCAGTTCAGTGACCTGCTTGACAGCGGCGATGGAAATATCATTGAGTCAGGTGATTTCTTCTTCGCAACAGCAGAGAAATCAGGAGGGAACGTGGGGAAATGCAGCCCTTCTTCAAATTCAGTGACAGAGTCTGCCACGGCTTTGCTGAGATGGTGACTTTCAGGAGAAGCCACCATGGTCTCAGCTAGTTGATGGTCGCTCAGGAAATGGGTTGCAGTGGGTTTGGAGACAAATTGGCTGGGTGGGAGTGGGGTATTAAAGTCTGAATATAGATAAGGTTATATATTAATTGAGAAATCTGGTGGTGTGACAATTTCATCAGATTTGTTCACTTCATCCAATAAGTCCCGGGATTTTGGTTAAGCAAGATTGATTCGTTGATACATGGCTTGGATTGGGTATTTTTGGGGTGGGAAATTAGTTGGATTGAATTTGGGTCCAACCTGCGCCTGATTGGTTGGCATGGGAGTAAATTTGACCGGCTTGGGCATGGGTTTCTAGATTTTGCTTCAAATTTGATAAGCTCATGGCCTGTGGGGGTGGAGGCAGCCAAAATCCCCACTCAACCTCTGTTGGTGTGGCCTCATGGGTAGTATTGGCAGTTTTCGCAGGGTTTGAATTGTATTGACATGCCTTTTTAGAATGGTCCAATTAATGGCAGAGGGAGCAAACTGTGCGTATGTTGTTGGTGTGGGCCCAAAAAAAATGGTCAGGTGTGGATGGGATATATGCATGCGATGAAATGTGCTTGGCCATGTTTAGCTGGTGGGGGGGGTAATGGTGGCCATTACCCATGGTGCCGCTATACGCTCAGCACCACTTAGGACAAGGAATTGGAGGACAGGTTTTGTGCCATAATTGGACAGCCCTGACATCAACTCCGCATATAGTGTCTGAGGGGGGAGGTGTGAGGGGAGGTTTGAAAAGGTCACCATGAGTGTGTTATTATCTGGGAAACGTTTTTAGGTGGTGATAATGGGGTGTTTTTGTATATTAAGGGTGTAGCTGCTGCAGCGGCTGCATCCTCTTTGGTTTGAAATCCTATATCAAAATATTTTGTAGGGTGGGAGTCAATAAAGCCTGCTGGTGTGAAGGTGGCTGCTGCCATCTCAATAATTATTTTGCCAGCATATGGGAAGAGGCGTCCATATTTGAAGTAAAGGCAAAAGTTGATAGTGTCTGTAGGTAGGGCTAGGGGGTGGGTGCAGGTTGGGTGGACTCGTGCAAGGTGTAGTGCTAAGTCCCATGGAGGGTAGAATTGGCCAGAGTTATCTGTTAGACTGGATGAGCCCATATACATGCATTTTCCTGTTAGGCGGTAATTGCTAGTGAGTGGAGCACCTCTGCCCCACACTGGTTCAGCAGGTGGTAAATCCAAGGACATAAATGGGAAACTGATGCATTAGAGGTGACGGTGGAAAATTAACAGTTTTTTAAAATTGCTTGAATGTGATGTTGAGTGGAAAGAAAAATTGCTTTGGAGAAATATGCAATTTAGGATTAAAAGATAACTCTATTTATGAAAAATTAAAGTCAATTATGAATATTCTTTTTGTCCCAAACAGTTATAAATAGCTGAGTTCTCATTGAAGAGTATGCCATTATTCTCTAATGAGATTTGGATACTTTATTTAATGAGGGGAGTATAAGACAAAGTCAAAGTGGTAATGCACTCCCTATTTAAGCTCAGATTTACCAAAATTATAATTTTAGGGGGCCCAGGTTTTTTTGAATTAAAGATACGTTTTTAAAGATTAATTATAAATACTTCTCGAATTCCTTGAGCCTCTCCTTTGCTTCTAATTTGGAAAAAAGATGGAGGAAATAGAGTTTTTATGGATTATTGATGACTCAACGTCATTACTCAGAAAGATTTATACTATTGCACCATATAAATAATTCTCTTTGGTTGTTAGTAGGATCTCAGTTTAAATGCTATAGATTCTTGCTAATGGGTGTTCAGATATGATAGGCCACTGAAGACCACCAAAAACATTTGCTAATCTCTAGTAAAAGACTATTTGAGAAAATCTGGATGCCACATGGGCCTTTTAACGACCCTGCTACTTTTCAAAGAGCTATGGGTGGTTTATTTGGAGACTTAAGACTTACTTGTGCTCTTATTTTATTTAAAAAAGTAACTGTATTTTATTGAACATTTACTGTCCATTTAGATCACCTGAAAGAAGTGTTTGAACAACTTTTTCATGCCTCATTAAAGCTAAAACCATTTTAATGTTCCTTTGTTATTAACAGGATGGATTTCTAGTTGCAAGATTAATTATGAAAGTAATATTGCCTCTGCCAACTATAATGAGCTTTACTAAGAAATGTCTGTTCCTAAAAGTCTAAAGAGCATTTAAGTATTTTTAAGATAGTCAGTTATTACCTCCAATCTATTCCCCAATTTTCTGAAGATTGCAGAGACTTTAGTTTCTTTCCTGCATAAAGAAGTCCCTAATTTTTGAGAAGAATCCCAACAGCAATCATTTGATCTTTTGCACCATGCTTTACCTAACGCTTTTTAGCTCAACTTGACTTTAATAAACCTTTTCTCTTTTTTATAAATGCTAGCAATGTTTCTGTTGAAGCAATACTTACTCAGCATAATGCCAATATTTTGGATCATCCTCTTGCTTACAGTAGTTAGACCCTTAACAATCCTTTATTTAACAACATTAAGACATAAGAGAATTACCTGCCAAATTTTTAGCTATTAAAATTTTTAACCTTATCTCTATGAAAAGCATCTTTCAAATATAATCAAACATGCCTCTTTTATAATGCAGAGATAAATGATAGTTTCAGATGGTTGCCTGGCTATATGGGCTTTAAAACTCAAAAATTTATGGTTTTTAATTGTACATTGTTCTGGAGATATCCAACAAATTGCTTATGGTTTATCTTGGTTACCAATGTTAACCCTGTTTAATGCCAAAGAAGAGAAAATTTATGATCTATTTGGCTGACTCAAACTTTGAAATCAATAATCTAAAGATTTTTTAAAACAGTTTAGAAATTTGACTCAGGACATTCAGAACAAAAATAGCCTGCCTTATTATATGTACTAAGTTGTTGTCTTTCAACTGTCCCTTTGCTATGACTAATACTTAAAATGGAAGTCCATCGACTTACTGGTCATGGAGCAATTAATAAACCTATAATGTTTAAAGAATCAATACTTTTGAAAAATATAGCGGAAACTGTACATGAAGTACTTATTTTAAGTTTTATTTGGGGAAGGTCAACCATGAGATGGGCACTTCCAGTATGTAAACAAATAAGAACTAAATATAAGCTAGAGGCACCCCAGAGAAGCTAATGCTGTCTCCTGTTGCCAGCGGGAACGCCAAATAAAGGAAGAGGGGTATTGTGAGTAGAGACTTGCTCCACTATTGAGCATGTATGAAGGAAAGAGTATGAAGTGATGAACTAAACTGGAAACCAGGATGAGACCAACTGTCATTGATGGTATGTTAGGTAACCAAACAACCATGCTTAAAAGTGTTCCATAAGGTGTGACTAGAATTGGCGTACAGCTTCCTGGAGGGTGGGAGTAGAGCCTGAAATGGCATCCAAGACAGCCGTGTGGATAGTCCACATTGCAATTGCTATCACTAAGACTCAGAGGGAAGGTTGTACAGGGTAATTCAAGTACAAGGCGAAGATTTCCTTTGATAGGCTGAAGGGCTGTGTTTGCACCTGGAAAAAGACTCGTTGAAATTCACGCCAGATCGCTTTTGATGGGGGCACTCTTCCAGGAAGTGGACCAAAGTCCCATATTAGTCACATAACACATGAGGAGTATGGTTCAATGGATCACTTGTCAGTATGGTATACCCCTTTCAAGCATCGCCACACATGGGAATGAACATGCGGCTTCAGAAGAGGGTGATGGACATACTTTCAGTTGGCTTTCTGGGTCTTCAAAGAGTATGGGATATCGAGCTTGTCAAGATAGTCCACACGGGCAATGAGGTGGGGACGTTGGGGTACCAGGTTGTTTAAAACGACTTGCCCATGGACTTCTTGTTTAAAATGGGGAGTAGGGCGAACCCTCTGGGAAGTGTGCCCAGTGATGCTAATTATTCACTCAGAGCTCTGCATGGAGAGAATAATTCGTTTGAGTGGGGCAAAGTCCATGTGGTCCCGCAGCAGAGGGATGTGAGGCAAGATATTTTAACATAAAATGGGGGTGGGTAGGATTGCTGAGGCCCAGGGCACAGTAAAAATTGGAGCAGGCTGCGCGTGACCAGTGTTAGGCTTGGAGTGTGGGGTTGGTGACTGCAGTGATTCAGGTGCCAAGTATTTTGGCAGCATAGGCCTTAAAGTTGAGCAGGCCCATACCACCACTATAGCGAGAGCCAAATAAGACATCATGGTGCTCTGGCGTACATGAAGTACTTGAATCCTAATAAATTTTCCAAAAACAAGGCCTCAATAATCCTGAATTTCAACATCAAATAATTGGTCCTTATAGACCTTTTTCTACATTAAGTATTGATGTGGTTGCTCCTTTTCCTACTTCTATGTATGTTCACTGCTATATGATTTTAGCTACTGATCACTATATAAATGGATTTAAGCCATTTCAGTCTTGACAGCTACTGCAAAAACGACCGCTTCTTTTCTTCCCAAACACATTTTTATGAGACATGGATGCTTGAAAATTTATTTTTTGATAATGTAAATAATTTTAGTTCTCAAGTAGTTGTTAAGCTTATTAAGTTACTGGGTACTTATCAATTTTTGCTGTCTCATACCATCTGCTACTAATTAAACTGTCAAAAGGAAAATGTCAATCATGTAGCTATACTTTCAGAAGATGGGCTCCTCAGATCCTATTCATTGGAAGTTATATTCACCCAGTGCTATGTTAGCATAAAAAGTCAGTCGTCATTGTGTAATGGGCTTCCCCTTTTAAGGCTCTATTTGGTCCTGATCCCATTTTATCTTTGAGTGTTCAACCCAATTTAGGTTCTTCTACACCTGAAACCAATAAATTGGCTATTCAAAGATCATCTGATAATACTATAAGATTGCAGGCCTTGGCTTCAGCTTCTCTTTCTTCTACCACTCTTTGAGAAGGACTCCGAGCAAATGCATGAAGACCGACATTGCATGACTATCAATTGGGCGACCTTGTTTTATTTTATCTTTTTTGATTTGGAGGACAAACATATAAACTTGATTCCCTTTGTCCAGGACCATATAGTATTATTTATTACAATAAAT